>QEPC01002047.1:586662-608781 GCA_003113815.1 Sphenodon punctatus
TACCCCACATGACCACCCAGGAGCCACTCATCTGAACGCCCATCAGAAGGTGGTGCAGGGAGGTGCATGTTCCCATGAGCTACTCAGCCACCCACTCATGGTGCCCTGCTGAGAAATCTGGAGTGCACCATGCAGGGTAAGCCAAGAAGGTCCATGGCAACGGGCGTCCACACATCCTTGCCTGTATCAACTGGGGCAGCCAGCCCAGCCAGCAGACCAATCCGCCACTGGTGGAACACACTCCTGGCCACAGCTGACGCCTGGAGATTAAGACACAGCTGTGAATCCAGGAGCACTCCTAGGCTCCTGACCTGAGTGCCAACATGGGGCGAACCCCATCAATAACAGGTAATATCCCCTCGTCCCAAACCTCAGACCTGCCAATGAGAATCACCTCCTTGTCGGGATTCAGTTTCAGTCGGCTCGACCTCATTCAGTCCACCACAGCCATCAAGCACTGGGAAAACACAAAGACTGCAGGACCTAGGTCAGATGAAAAAGACAGGTATAGTTGCATGTCATCAGCATACTGATGACAGCCAACTCCCCACCAATGTACAACCTCTCCCAAGGGCTGTATATAGACATTGGGTTAGAGGGGGGACAGAATGGAACTCTGTGGGACCCCACACAGGAGGCCCCTGGGAGAAGATGCACAATCTCCCAGAACCCCCTGCTGAGTTCTACCCGCTAGAAAAGACTGGAACCATCGCAAGACAGTTCCATCTACTCCAGCCAGGTCCTGAAGGCGGGTCACCAACACATCATGTTTCACTGTGTCAAATGCTTCAACAGTTGAAGGAGCTGGGTATGTTTAGCCTAGAGAAAAGAAGACCAAGGGGGAAGAGATGATAGCAGTCTTCCACTAGCTGAAGGGCTGTCACAGAAAGGATGGCAAAGACTTGTTCTCTCTTGCCTCTGAAGGCAAGACTAGAAATAATGGGCTCAAATGACAAGAAAACAGATGTTGGTTAAACATTAGGAAGAACTTCCTAATGGTAAGAGCTGTTGGACAGTGGAACAAATTGCCTAGGGAGGTGGTGGGCTCCCCTTCCCTGGAGGTTTTCAAGCAGAGGCTGGACAGCTATCTGTTGGGGATGGTGTAGCTGTGGATTTCTTGCACTGAGCAGGGGTTGGACCGGATGACCTTGGAGTTCCCTTCCAACTCTTATGAGTCTATGACCTTTAGGGCTTTGCGGGGAGTGTACCCAATGGCGTGGGACCACCCCACATTTTATCTGGGCCCTGGAAATTATAAGCCTGACCCTGGCCTTCCAGCAGGGCAGTAAGGTAAAGGGATTTCTGCTCTGCTGTGGAGTGGGCGGTGGGAATGTATACTTACCCTCTACAAGGTGAACTTCCCAAAAGGTGAAGGCTGTATGGGGCTAGACACAAGCCCATCCTATTCAAACTGGTCTCCCAAGCTTTCTTTCCAAGATGTGTTTGATTTCTGTAGGAAATGGAAAATGTGGCTGCTTAGTCATCTCTGTGTTGATGCTGAGTGTTCTGCATTCTGTTGTTTGCGCGGTACTGGAGTAAGATTGCGTGGCTGATACTGCCTGGGGGCCTAACGAAAAACAGATGTTTCCCAGTAAGTAAGTAAGTAAAACTCGGCCAGACTTAGCTTTTGGGGAATCCTGCTACAATCACAGAGCAACTTTTGTTGTGAGGCAAGGATGCCGGATTGGGCTCCTGATGACTAACAGATAAATAAATGGTCTGCTTTCTGTTATAACAGCTGCATTTTGTAATGTGCTTTTTCCTTGCGTCAGGCATAGGTCACGGAGGAGACAGTGGGTGTTTACAAATGTGATGTTGGCCCAGTAGGGCCCGCGCTGGGCCAGCGTCATTGAGGTATGTTTGTCCCGGGCCCAGTCCCACCAGACGTCAGCCTGATACAAACCATGCCCAGGGTGGCGGCCAGGTCAGAAATGTGGGCCAGAGCGAGTGAAGCGGGCAGGAACGTTTGTTCCTGGCACCGACTCCTGGTTGAGGGGTTGCCATGACTGACTTATAGGTAGCCACGGCTGTCCATCATGGTAGAAGCGCGAGGACGTGGCTGGGCAGCCACACGTCGCTCCTTGACTTGCCTCCCCCGCCGGGCAGGCTGAGGGGATGTGTGTTCCTGTGTCACTCCCCATTCCTCCTCCGGGGCAGGCCGAGGGGACGTGTGTTCCTGTGTCGCTCCCCGTTCCTCCTCCGGGGCAGGCCGAGGGGAGGTGTGTTCCTGTGTCGCTCCCCGTTCCTCCTCCGGGGCAGGCCGAGGGGACGTGTGTTCCTGTGTCGCTCCCCGTTCCTCCTCCGGGGCAGGCCGAGGGGACGTGTGTTCCTGTGTCGCTCCCCGTTCCTCCTCCGGGGCAGGCTGTGGGGATGTGTGTTCTCATGGCTGGCATTCACACAGATGGGGGAAGCCTGAACTTTTCCTTTTTCCTCTCTCTTCCTCTGCCCGCCCCCCAGGGTTAACTGACGTCTCATGTCAGTTAACACCCAATAAATTGCCAATGATGCACCACATGGAAGGAGTGAGATGGTTAGGCACTATGCTCCAAATTTTCTTGTGCTCTGGACTTCTTAAAGTCAGTTTTGTTTTTAATATCAATCCTGAAGGCTCTTAACTTGGCTAGGGAGCGAATAAGAACTGCCAGATTTGGTCCTCTTCCTCCAAAAAATAAATGGTAACGAGAATGTTGTCTGCCGTTCTGCCACAAATTCCCAAAATAGAACATCTGAGGCCACTTTTAAACGAGGCACTTAGAAGCGCCTCCTGAGCCCCGCATTCAAGAAGAAAGATACGCGGGGAGCGTTTACATGCTCCCTGCGCTATCAGAAGTGACGTGCCGCCTGTTCTCGGCAGCGGTGGTGGTTGGAGACGCGAAGCTTTGAAGAGGCGCGTTCTGAAAGCCTCGCTTTGCAGAACGTGTAAACGCGCCCTGTGCGGCTTTATTCTTGAATGCGCCCCGCTTGTAAGCGCCTCGTTTCGAAGTGGCCTGGGAGTGCTTTCCTACGAGATTTCCCGCGCACGCTTTGCCTCTGGGAAAGAATCCTGGAGGTAAAACATGCGCAGGGTTTGTAACGTGAGACCGCCCTCCTGCGCATTTTTGCCAGAGATCTTGCAGAGGATTGCAGAGTAGGCTGAACCAGCTCTGCAACCCTCCACAAGATCACCAGCAAAAATGCATTGGGGGGGCGGGTCCCACGTTACAAACCCCGTGCATGCTTTGTCTCCCGGATTTTTCCCCGGAGGCAAAGAGTGCATGGGAAGTCTCGTGGGAAAGTGCGCGGAGATAGGCTCTGTCAGGGGTTGCTGAGAAGCGGGTCTAGAGGACAACACAGGATGAGGTCTGGGTCCGGATGTGTTTGTGCAGGATTGAGTCGAAGGGGCCCACAATTATCTGTTTTCACCAGGGCAGGGTGGAGAGGTCTTGCTCCCTCCCCGGTTCCCAAAGGCGACCCTCTTTAGGGCCCACGGAGGGTACTGCCATGGGGAGGGGAGGGCCCACCCTGCACGCTATCTTCACCCTGGGCCCTGCAAATTCTAAGGCCGGCCCTCCTCCCAGGGAAACCACTTCAGAAGACAATGGGGAGATGATGAAATGACAAGAAACTAAATGGGATGATCAGCCAGAGTTTCTGTCCCTCTTTACGTACCTGAGATGTTCGGAGGTATGTGTGCATGTGTAAGCATGTGGGGGTGGAGCTTATACACTGGAGGGAGGAGTTTATTGGCTGAGGAGGTGGGGCTTCTCCATCTTTGGCCATTCAAAATGTTGGGAGGTATGCTCTCGTTGTGTCACGGCTGGGCCGTGCACCCTGGGTCTTGGCTGAGGCGCTTCCTGCCTCCTGCACTATTGGTAGCTTGCTGCAGGGAGCATCTCTCTTCCTCCTTTTGGTATTCTCCCACTCTCTCTCCCGCTGTCTCCAATGCACACCTGGTGGAGGGCGTGGGCCCACTTGCCACAGCCTGATTGGCTCTGTGCAGTATTCAGGCCTGTGGCAGGTGTGGAGCTTCTCGTTATCCCTCCTTGATGCGTGTTGGGCCCATTTCTCTTGTTTCTTCTCTCTTCCTTGTGCCTTGTTTACATGCCTGTTTGTTAGAGCTCTGTGTGGGTGAGTCTTCTGTGTGCTGTTAACCCCCTTGTGTTCCTTGTGTATGTAGCCCTTCCCTCCCTTGCTGTTGTGTGTAACTCTTGTTCCCTTTGTGGGCCTGCACTGTGTATACCCTGTTTGTCTCTTGCTTGCGCTGTCATGTTTCCATGTTACATTGCCCCCCTCATGTCCTGAGTCCCTCACAGTCTGCCTTGTTCCCTATTGACCTATCCTCCTATCACCTGTGTTTGTCGTGGCCTGTGTTTCTTCCTTGTTCCACCTTTATAATCCTATTGCTCCCCCAGCTTGGGCCTCCTTGTTCCCTGTTGTCCCCCCAGTCCTGATTCCCCTAGAGCTCCCTGTCTCTGGTTCCCTGTTGCTCCCCCAGCCGTGGTTCCGTCTCTGGTTCCCCATTGCTCCCCCAGTTCTCTGTTGTACCCTTTGTTCCCTGTTGTTCCCCCAGCCTTGATTCCCCTGGTGTTCCCTGTCTCTGGTTCCCCGTTGTGCCCCCTCATCTCTGGCCCCTCGCTCCCTTGCCTCTGGCCCCTCGCTCCCCGCCTCTGGTTTCCTGTCCCTTGACCTTGAAAGCAGATGGCTCATCATCTTAGACCAGCTTGGCTGGTACTCATGCTGAGCACTCTGTCCCTGGTATCGGAGAGTGGCTGAGAGGGTCCCTTGTCTCCTCCTTCCTTTCCCCTGCCTACCCCTCCTCCCCTTCCTAGGCTCCGGTCTCCAGAGCCTGACAGCCCTTCCTAACGCTCCGGTTGCCGGAGCGTGACACGTTGTAGGCCTTGTTGACAGCCTAGGCTTCGCTACCCTGCAATCCCTGGCGTTCTTTGGTGATGCTTCTTCCTGGCGGTTAGCCACAGTTGGTTTGGAGTTGCTGGTCCCTTTTCAAAGGGCCATCTCCTGCAATCACTTATGGGACTCTGATGGCTTCTGCTACAGCACAGGCGTTGTCCAAGTGCTCTTGAGACTACCTGTAGCAATGTAAGTATGGGAGGTAGGCCCCACTGACAAACTGAATGAATGTGCAGATCTGGGAACAAGGGATTATAGGTACTGGCTCCTGTTACGTGCTCATAAATGCTCCCTTAAGACTGTCATCTGTCTGCTTAGAAACTTGAATGTTTCTGGGCAGTAGGAGTATAATTACAAAATTAAAAGGTAAAGACAGACATGTTTGAAAACAAAGAAAATAATCTATTATAGGAACCAATCCAGCTCAGTTAGTTAGGCTGGTTTATGTGCCATGCCTTTAATATTAAGGTGCAACCCTAATCCCAGTTTAAATGAATGGGAGTTGGGGCCACTGATTTTAATGGGACTCTTGGAGCACAAATGCCTGTAGCGGGGTGGGGCACCTCAGGGTCAGGGGTCAAATGCAACCCACAACTAGTTTTTATGTGACCCTTTCCAGTTCCTGGAACTGGCCCCTAGATCCAGTTCCTATCCTCTTGCACTGAAAGACTGATCTCCGAGTAAGGGAGCAGAGATTAGGACATGTACACAAGGCTAGGGGGACAGATCCATGGCACACATCCATGATCTGGACTCTCTCCTTCCTGAGTGCACCCCTTAAGCACCTCTGAACTCCCAACTTTTATACAGCCCTTGGAGCTTGTACTAATTTTTAAAATGGTCCTGAGAGGGAAAAGGTTCTCCACTCCTACAGGGTGCAATCCTATCCTCACTGGAGTCACTGGCTCAACTCCCCCTGATTGTAATGGACGAGGATCACACCTGTCGTGTCTGAACACCTTCTGGGAACTGTGCAGGATTGGGACCTGTCTGGTAGAAATGAGACGTCCCTTTCCCCCACCCCTGTTTACTCCTATCTGACAGCACCAGAAAGAGCTTGCTGAACTGAAAGGAACGACAGGACACTGATTCTATTTGAATTCTCTCCTTTAAAACAATGTGGCTCGTTTTCAGAGCCAAAGCAGAAATATAAATAACTTCATACCAGGAGAAATGAATGTCAGGAAATGAGAAGGCACAGAAGAACCACAAGCATGTGCACTCCTCAGCAAGTTATATATTATTTCCTATAACAGAATTGCAAAGTCCATCTCAGTACAGGCCCAGAGCCAGAGGCTGACAAATGGGAGGGGGAGAGCAAGATGTCCTGGCAGGGATGAGGAGGGGGTCCTCGCAATGGTCCCTCTTTGAGTGCTGAGTCCCACTACCACTCTTTTGGGGGGTCACCGCCCCTCTTTCAGGAGATGAACGTGCATGCCCGTCCCCTGACAGCCATTTGTTGCATGCACAGAGTGTTTTGAGGGGGTCTCGAACTCAAAACACTCTCTGTGCATGCGCAAAGAGGTGTCAGAGATGGGCCTCTGGCACCTCTTTCCTGGCTGCCTCTCGAGAAAAGTACTTGAGAGGACAATGAGGACATAGTGGAATGATTAGCAGGAGAGCTTCTGTCTCTTTATGAACGTGGAATATTGTGGGGGTGAGCTGGGTGGGGGGCGAGGCTTGTCCCTTTTTGGTCACTCAAAATGGTGGGAGCTACAGGATTATTCCAGGGACATAGCTTGGTTGGAATGGGCCCTGGTGTAGAAGGGTGGGCTGAATTACTCCTGTAGCAGGAAGCAAGGGTTGTGAAAGGGTTAACTCTCTACTACATGGATTCCAGGGTGTTGGCCCTTTAAGGCTTTAGCAAAGAAGCCACCATGTGACCAGCTGATGAGCTGCAGCGGGCTATAAAGACACTGAGCACTCTCAGTAGCGGGTGGAGCGAGGAGCAGTGGTGTCTTAAATGGCGCTACATGGCACTTTGTAGCAGAGGGCTGAGAAAGCCAGGCTGCAGGGCAGAGACGGAGAAACTGCCTAACTGCAGGAGGCAAGTCTCTCAAGTTTGCTACAGACCTTGGATATTGGCTGGGACTTCAGAGCAGCTATAAGGTCTGATCTTTTCATGCCTGTAAAGGCCAAAAGGGCCTATCATTTACATAATGTTTTGGGGACCTGGCTACTAGGGATAACCATTATGGGTGCAGATTAATCTGTAACTGTCTGTACTGGGCTGTTGTGGAATAATCCGTACCTGTCCGTAACAGTGGTCTGCAAATTTTGGATCCGCTGTTACGGACCTGGGTTTCCCACCCTCCAGGGCCCTGTTATGGTATTTATTGGCCTTGAAGGGCTTAATTAAAGGTCTGGTGACTTGATTGAATGTTCGGGCGGGAGGGGGAGTGTCTTGTGTGGAGGAGCCCACCTGAAGGCTCCCTTGCTGCAGCGTGCTGTGGAGGTCCCTACTGCGTGTTGTGGAGAAGGGACCTCCACAGTGCACTGTGGTGAGGGAACCTGGTGGGGGGCTCCTCCACACAGGAGAAGCCATCTGTGCCTTCAAGCCCACTGGACCTTCAATCAAGCTCTCTGAGGCCGGTAAGTACCACACCAGGGCTCACGGGGGGTGGGTGAAAAAATGAGCCGGTGGGGGCAAAAATAGCCAGTTCAGGTGCATTCAACCAGGCCCAAGCAGTCGCTAAGGGGATTTATCCCCAGCTCCATCACACAGCCTTTGACTCAGCAATACACAGTCCATATATCTGAGCTATACACAGCTCCCGTCAAGCTGGGTGATGAACAGGCAATGATGTGGCGTTCCGGTGATGCATTGCAGCAGTTATGGAGACACTCAGACAGATGGCGCAGATCTCTATCGGTGCTAGCCGCCAACTCACCTTAGCTGCAACTTTTATATGGGTATTTTGACTAATGTTGTTAAAAAATGTATCCCAACTATTTTGGTGTCGTAAAACATTTGGGCCGCAATTAGCCCTGAAAAGAGTATCGCCCGAAGTAGGTATACCTGTCAAAATTGCAGTTCTCAACCTGACCCGGTAGTTTGGGGTACTAATCAGTACCCGATCGGTGCCCAATGGGCTATCCGATATCCTAATTTATTTATTTTAAAAAATATATATTTTTACTTCTGGTCCCAATTCTTGAACTTTTCACCGTTTTTCTGACGTATCATCCTGATTTCTTTACCAACTTTCTGATCAATAACTTGGTAATGGCAATACCCAATATTTTGGGTAACTGGGTGTCCAATCGGTACTTGGGTAGCCCATCGAGCATCAGTTCTCGAAAGTGCAGGTATTACCCAGGGGCAGTAAATGACCTACCCATTCCAGCTCTAGCAGCAATCAACTAACTTCTTACTCCAGAGTAATGGGGCTTCAGTGGGACTACTCCAGAGGAAGTGGTTTGTGGCTGTGATGTTTTTATGGCACTCTGTGGGTAAAAACGGAAGGGACAGGCAGCGTGGACAGAAAGTGATGCCAGGCTGTCATGTCCTGAGCTGACCTGGGACAGGCAGCCCAGACAGACATTATTATTAGCATTTATATAGCACCAGCAATGTACCTGGCACTTTACAAAGAATAAGACAGACATGGTCCCTGCCCGGGGGCTCACAATCTAAAGACAGGGGGAGGGGAGACAGGGAAGGGGGCACAGAGTGAGAGACAAGAGATGCGACATTCATGAGGATGCAAAAGCTCGGGTACATGTTCTTGGCTTGGTTGCAGAAAGTTGGGAGTTTACAGATAGCAGGTGGGGGATAATCCTGGGTGGGAATGGTTTGCAGGAGTTAGGAAGGGCAGAGCGGAAGAGGTGGGTTTTGAGGAGGGACTTGAAGGTGTGGAGGGTGGGGGCAAGGTGGATGAGGGCAGGGAGTTCCAGGCATGCGGGGCAGTGAGGGAGAAGGGATGAAGGTGATTGTGGGAACAGGGGAGGCATGGGAGGGTGAGGGAGGGGATGGAGTAGGAGCGGAGTGCTCGAGCAGGGGTTTGGCAGGAGATCAAGGCAGCGAGGTAGGGGGGAGCGAGGTTGTGAAGGGCTTTGTAGGTGAATACAAGGAGCTTGTACAGGATGCGCTCAGGAAGGGGAAACCAGTGGAGAGAGGAGAGGCTGCACATGGTCAAAGCGACGGGCTAGGTGGATGATCCTGGCAGCAGAGTTTTGAACAGAGATAAGGCAAGAAAGGTGAGAGCAGGGAAGGTCAGCAAGGAGGAGGTTACAATAGTCGAGGCGTGAGATGACTAGAGCGTGGATGAGAGTTTTGGCAGAGGAGAGACAAAAAAGGGCGGATCTTGGCAATGTTGTGGAGGGAGAAGCGGCAGAATTTGACCACGGAGTCAATATAGGGTTTGAAGGTAAGGTGCGAGTTGAAGATGAAGCCCAAGCTCCGGGCTTGAGGGACAGGGAGAATGGAGACCCCATCAATGGTAATTGACAGGGAAGAGGGAGAGGAAGGATTGGGAGGGAAGATCAGGAGTTGTTTTCGCCATGTTCAGTTTGAGTTGTCGTTGAGACATCCAGGTGGAGATATCAGAGACAGTTGGTGAGATGAGCTTGAACAGAGGGGGAGAGGGAAGGAGTGGAGAGAGAGAGTTGAGTGTCGTCGGCATATAGGTGGTATTGGAAGCCATGAGTTTGCCTAGGGACTGGGTGTAGATAGAGAAGCCAGGGCCAAGGACAGAGCCTTGGGGAACCCCAACTGAGAGGAGGGGGAGGAGTTAGGAAGAGATACATTGAAGGATCGGTCAGAGAGGTAGGAGGAGAACCAGTTGAGGACAGAGTCCAGGAATCCAGGGGAGTGGAGCGAATCAAGCAGGAGGGAATGGTCAACAGTGTCGAAGGCAGCAGAGAGATCAAGAAGGACAAGAATAGAGTAGAGGCAGTTGGATTTAGCCACAAGAAGATTGTTGATTTTAGCAGGAGCGGTTTCAGCGGAGTGCATGCTGTCACGGCCGGGTCTCGAATTCTTGGCCCTGGGCGTTTGGGGGCATCGCTGAAGCAGCTTGCGCCACCTGGTACCTTGGTAGCCTGTGCCCTCATCCTCCTCACTATGCACATTAGGAAAGAGAGAGTAGATTGAAGGGGCAAGGGAATGTGAGGGGAAAAAAGCCACAATATAAATTATTGGTCATAATGCTATTATAAGGAAACTCTGCAAATGGGGAAACTTTGCAAATTCTCACCCTCCCATGCCTTCCCTGCTCCCCTAACCACCTTCGTCCCTTTTTCTCCCTAGCTACCCCCCATGCCTGGAACTCCCTCCCTGCCCACATCCCTTTGTACCTTCAAATCCCTCCGACCCACCTCTTCCGCTTTGCCCTCCAACTCCTCGTTCCCCTCACCTAACTCCTGCGCATACCTTCTATCTGTTACCTGTGGTCTGTGTACTCGTATCCTCACCACATGGACCAGCCAGCAATCGTTCTTGATGTAACCAAGGCAAGCGTGTGCACTTGGGACCGTGCGTCTTCGTGAATGTTACTCCTTTTCTCTTCCTCTGTTCCCCTTCCTTCGCCGCTCCCCCGGTTTCTCAGATTGTAAGTCCTAGGGCAGGGACTGTGTCTATTCCATTACTTTGTAAAGTACCAGGTACATTGCTGGGGCTATATACATGCTTGATAATAACATTCTGGAGATCCTCTGGTGGGAGAATGATTGCCCCCGCCTCAAGGTTTTTGGACCACAAGCTCTGCCCTCAGCGGCGCAGAGCTGTGGGTCTGCTCTGCCCGGGCAGATCTTGAGGTATTCCAAAATAATTTGATCCAGAATATACTTGGTATCTCCAAAAGTACACTTTCATTCATGATCCGAGCAGAAACGGGCATCCTTCCAGTTAAAATGAAGGCCCACCTGTATGTCTTTAATTATTGGTTGAGAATAATCTCTATGCCAAACGAGTTTCCCTAGGCTTTGCTGGAACAAGCTAGTGCAAATTGACATCAACTTCCCATGGAGGAGTAATCTTGACTGAATATTTAAATCAGCAGGCTTTTCCCTTGATTTCTTTCAAGGTATTAAGAACAAAGCCAAGAGTATAGTTAAAAACCAGATGTGAGACATCTTTATGCAAAATGACCTGGCTGCCCTTCCTTTAGCTAGAACTGCCCTTTGGTATTGTAAAATAAGGTCACAGCACCAGCTTGAATGTTACTTGGCTTTTATTGATGATTTTACAATACATCGGGCTATGACGTTACTAAGATTTCAACAGCCTCAGGAATCGTGGAGGGATGCCGTATGATCAGGGGTTGTTTCTGCTGTTCAGGGCAGATTGAAGATCTTCCCCATTATTTGATTGTTTGTTCATAGCAGGAGTTTGGGCAAGGTTATTGACCCCTCTTTTTGGAGGGGAAAGCATATTGGGACATTGCACTAAAATTGTCTTATTTGTTGGTGAATCCCAAAGATCAGATTGCACTGAAAGTGGCTGATTTAGCTCATGTGCTAGCAGTCCAAAGATACGTTCCTGGCTAAGGAGTCTCTGACATCCACTTAAGGAATATCCTTTTATTTGTTGGCTGGTTGTGATTATGTTAACATGGGGTTTTATGTTCAGGGGCCTGGTTTGGTCAAACGTGCGCTCTACTGAAGAGTAAGACCTCTTAAATTATGGACTCATTCTAACTTTTATGAATGGGATCGGTAGATTAGAGGCATAATCACTTTTTTTTGCAGTAAGTGGCTCCACGAGCTTCACACTTTTGAGGGCCAAAAGTTATTTAAGCTTGTACGCCATGGCACTCTCTCTCTTTGTATATCCGAAAGGTATGTTTTTTTTCTGTCTTGACCTTGAATTCTTGTTGTGACCTATGGTTGAAACAAACTAGAAGATAAGAAAACTACTAAAGACAAGTGTCAAGAAATTAAATCAATGACCTGGAAAACACAATCTGTTTAAAGAACATTCGATTAGTAGGAGAATCCCTCAAGGGCGCCGAGACGGAAGAGGCCCAAAGCCTTTTGTTTTCAGCTGTTTTTTAGAGGTACCAAGGATGAAGAATGGTACAATGGCTCTGATGCCTTCTATTCCAATCTCAGGAAAACTGCTCCAACAGGCGTTGCCTCCTCCTGGAGGCCGAGATTCTGTGAGCCAGATTAAGCATGAGGCTCCGGAGAAGAGAAGTGACTTTTTTAGAGAGAGCGTGTGTATGTGTTGTCTTACAATTGTTTGTTCTTTTGGATCGGTTCAGCGATAACTCAAACCAGTGGTGTCAAGAAAAGCTGGTTTATTAAATACAAAGCATAAAGATAAAAATAACCCCAATAAGTACAGAAAGCAAAAGGAACTTCTCACATCCCTTTGTGCAAGCTGAGGAACTCCCAACAACGGCTGCAAGATGATCCCTGAGTGGGCCCCAGGTTCTGCCGCGCCCCCCTCAGCACGTCTGTGAAGTGGCCAGCAGTGAAATTCCAAAGTGGGCTTCCGGCGTCTGTATTCTTATACCATTCTAACATAACAATCCCACTGCGCATGTGCTAATTAGCAGATGTGCCTGAGTCATCTTATCACGTTTGACTGCTGATAAGGGACTTCCCATAACATTACAGTTCTAACTCGGCCTTGATACTTTGCAAAACAATTTATCATGGGGTACAGACAAAATTGCCAAAGAGGCATTACAAAACACATGACAGACAAGATGGATTCTATAGACTACACAGGCCGAAATAAAATATGTATGTCCGCTAACTGGCTCCTCAGGTGTACAAAGGTCTTCTGCAATCTTTTCACTACATGTGTGTGGGAGAGCCTGCGTGTGTGGGTGGGAACACATATGACACTACTTTGTTTTTGTAAACAAGAGGGGTTGGGGCTACGGGGGGGCTGGTAGCTGCCCTCAGGCGTGGGAGCAGTGTGGCTCTGTCCCCACCCATCCCCATGTTGTGTAGTCCTGATGTGGTGTCACCACTCCTTAGGCTCCCTCTGCTCAGAGAGCCGCAGGGGGTTGGGGAAGCATGATGCTTCTCTCATGCCTAAGAGTGTCTTTATGGTAGCCAGTAATGTGGGTTTTCCAGAAAATTTTGAATTGGAAAACAAATTGTGCATTTATTTATTTATTTATTTTTACTCAGAAAATTTTTCTGTGCAAGTTTTCCCGATCCCTTAGGTAGACTGGGGTGTGATTTGGCATGTCTGACCTATATCTTTAGTAAACAACACTAAACAATTCACCATGTTAATTTTACATGCTGTAATATCGCCCAAGTTTTTCCAGTAGCCTGCCAAGTGCCAACTGCAATATTTGATTAGGGGGGAAGAGAAGGGAAAATAAATAAATAAATAAACACACTTAATGTGGTTTAACAGTTTTATATTGAAACAAATTCAAAGTTGGAAATGAATAGCTTCAGTTGGGAACATAAGGGAAAGAGTAGCAGAGACAAAAGCATGCAGTCAACACAGTTAGAAGCACTTATGGGTCAAGAGACAGTACCTTTCTTCTGTCACATTCATGAATGACCAATCTTTTATCAGGACTGCTTCTGCACACAGCAGATTCTTAACTGTGCTTAGCTGTGCAACTGGTGATTTTTCTACTGTTTCCCCCCAGTAGGAGCAAAGTAAAAAACAGTGAGCTTTGCAAAGTTGTATTACTACTGCCACTCAAAAGGAGCCAATTGAAACAGGGATTTGGGATATCCGCAGCAGTTCCTCCGCTGAGACAAAGACAAAAAGCAAAGACTAGCACAGGTTGAAAGAGCAAAAGGAAAAGACACAATCAAGTATGCTCCCTTTCCTCAGGGAAAGAAGAAAGGTCCTAGCAGAGCAGATTCATCTGACTTCTTCACGTAAGACTAGCTGTCCCAGGCCTGAGTCCATGGAGTTATGTGGGACCAGCAGCGTTGCCAGAGGACTTTGTCAAGGCCAGTAGTATAGCCACGTTTTAAAAAGGACTGGATAAGTTCTTAGAGAAGAGGTCCATTAATGGCTATGAACCAAGTAGTTTACAGGATGAACTTCTTACTGTTGGGAGCTGGGAGTGAACAACGGGGAATGGATTGCCCCATTGTGACTGTTGGTTCTTTTCCCATGCGATCGAGATTGGCCCATAGTCGGAGGACAGGATGCAGGGCTTGATGGACCATTGGGCTGACTCAGTATTTATTATTTATTTATTTCGACAATTCTACTAACTCGCCTCTCCTGCCACAGGGAGCTCAGGGCGGCTTACAATCATAACAGATAAAAACAATAAAAAACCAAACCGCTCATAAAAACTAAACACCTTGAGGCCGGACTACTGTAATGCGCTCTACGTGGGGCTTCCCTTGTTCCTGGTCCGGAGGCTGCAGCTAGTGCAGAATGCGGCGGCTCGTCTTCTTACGGGGACGGGCCGTCGGGAGCATATTACACCTGTGCTCCGAGCTCTGCACTGGTTGCCGATAGCGAGCCGAGCCAGGTTCAAGGTTTTGGTGTTGATCTATAAAGCCCTTCACGGTCTGGGCCCCTCATACCTCAGGGACCGCCTCGCCCTCTGCGCCCCATAGCAGCTCCTGCGGTCTGCCGGGGGTGCCTTCTTGGAGGTCCCCCGTGTTAAGCGGGGGGCCACAATGGAGAGGGCATTCTTGGTGGCCGCGCCACGCCTTTGGAACTCCCTTCCGGAGGAAGCTCGCCTGGCCCCCAGCCTATTGACATTCCGGCGAAGCTGCAAAACCTGGCTGTTCGCCCAGGCCTTTGGGGGGTGGGGGTGGGAGGGGAGGGGTGAGGGATTTGTTAGCTCTCCCACCTGACTTATCATTTATAACGTTTTAAGTCCTGTTTTAAATAATTTTGTTATGGATGATTTTAAACTGTATTTTATTATATTGTGTTTTATATTGTTGGAAGCCGCCCCGAGCTGCTCTGCAGGAGGAGCGGGATACAAATTAATAAAATAAATAAATGGGAAACTAAAAAATATCCCCCCCAAAAAGCCACCCATCACCCTAACCCATCCCCCCCAATGCTCAGGGGTCGCATATGGCACTACTTTATGTTCTCAGATTGGAATGGCTCCGGGCGCAACCCCTCGTCCTGCTCCTACCCCCACGAGAGGCACGCGCACACACATTCCACATGCTTGAAACACACTTCCTGAGAGGGTGTATCAGGCTGTCTCGCTGTCCATAGTCAAGTCCGGCCTAAAAGCCCACTTCTTCGAGATCACTTTTAAATCATGAACCTACGCTCTAACCCGATCATAGCTTGTTGATTTCAACCATGTAATGAACTTACTGAATACCTGCATCTTGGTGTCCATAATTCATAGACTCTTATTTGTAGTTGTGTCCGTTATTCATAGAAACTCTTATTTGTAGTTGTCTATGTCTTTGCATCTTTATTAGATTGTTCAGTTTTTAATATTATCCTCTATGGAGATGTCTTATGTATTTTTTTAATGATAGTGGTGTCTAATTTCACCATGACCTCTTACAGAGTTGTTTTTATATTCTTTCATATTCGGCTGAATGCTGTAAATACATTATTATGATTAGATTGTAAGCTCCATGGAGCAGGGACTGTTGTGTGTATCTATCTGTACAGCACTGCGTACAACTAGTTGCGCTACAGGAATGATAATTAATAGTTGTAGTAATGGGTAGGGTGACCAGATATGTAAATGTAGAGAGGACACAGTATTTATTTTATTTTTTTATCCCATCCTTGCCTAAAAAAAAAAGGCTCAGGGCGGCTTACAGCATATATAAAAACCGGAAACTACAAAGACAACCTATAGCAGGGCGCGCTGAGCGCTCGGTGCTGTAGCTGGACCCGGAAGTGGGTCAGTGTGTTGAAGGCTCTGCTGAGGCTCAGAGACAGCACTGCGGAAAGAGGCAAGTGGGCGTTTGACCCCGGAAAGCGAGGCGAAGAGACTTGGCAGCAGATGGGGCGTGAACCGAATCCAGAGCCCCTGTGGAGTCGGCAGGGAAGAGTGGAACGGTGAGTACCGGCTGTGCCCGGAAGGGCTGGGAAGGCAGCGGGGATGCCAGCTTAGCTCCCCAGAGGGGGAGGCTGGAGGAACACACGCATAGACGCCGAGGACACACCACCCCCCGGAGATTCCAGGAGGGAGTCAAGACTGGGCAGAAGGAGCCCAGGACAGGGATGGGACTCGGGCTGTGAGCCCAAGAGACTCCGAGTGGGAGTCAAGGACTAAGCGGGGCTGTGTACCCCAAGAGAGGAGCCCCGGTAAGGGGCTGCATCCCCCGAGCCAGGGGCGGAGGCCCCAGGTAAAGAGTGGCTGTGTTCCCTAAGAAGGTGGGGCTGTGTTCCCAGAGTGGGTCCCCCTGAACGAGGGACAGCTGTACAGCCCCAACACGGCCAGGGAGAATCCCTAGGAGGGCCCTGTAGGTGCTGAGCCCCTGAATAGGAAGAGGGGCTGCGTCCCCAGACGACGTGACCCTGAGCGAGGGGCAGATGTAAGACCCCCGAGCGGGCCAGGGTAAGAGCCGAATAAAGCCTTGCAAATTTTGGGGTGCATTTGGTGGTGCTTCCTGTCACCCCAAAATGGATCCCCGGCAGGCAGAGCCTGCTACACAACCCCAAAAAACACCGACCCTTCCACAAAACCCACCAACACCATCTTCCTCATTTTCCACATACAACCCCACTCCCACCCCGTTGGAGGCAATGCAGCCCTGCAACCTGTATTTCTCATAAGTGTCCTCTAAAACTTGTGCCACAAAATCGTCCTCTAAAACTTGATGCGCAGCTCACGACACGCTCATAAGTCTAACTTACAAATGTGCTAAGAACCTACAACTCCAAATAGGTTAGTTGCACCAGAGCAAATCAGAAGCGGCTCCTCCACCGAATCAGTAGAGTCACATGGGGGGAGGGGAGGTCATGAAAAGAGCAACGGGCCCATTGATCAATACAAATTTGGAATTCATGTGTCTTTGTACCTCCTGCTGGTGGCCTGACTGTTAAACCAGGTGTTTTTCATCAAATTATCCCCTCTTCTGCAAATAGCCAGCTAAACATTTCTGTCAATTGTTGGTAGACAGAATAACAAGCTAGATATACTGAAGCCCTTCCTCTGAACAGCCCTTCCCTGCAAAACCTATAGGATAGAACCACAAGAAGAGGAAAAGAAAACTGGGGCACTTGCTGGTGAATTTTCTTTCTACGAGGCTCCCTGCTTGGCACTCCTCAGTGCGGGTGTGTCCTGCTTCAGGTACTCGGAAGGCAGACCTCAAATATTCAAACTTGTGGGCGGCTCAGGTGTGGGACAACATTTCCTACCCCTCCAGTTTGAGTTCTTCCGAAGGATCTGGAAGAGAAGAGATAAGAGCTGGCCGCCCTACAGGCTGGATTGCGATGCGCAATTATTTAGTCCCTGCCGGCAGGCCCAGGGTGGGCCTGAGTGCCAAGCAGGGAGCCTCGTAGAAAGAAAATTCACCGGTAAGTACCCCAATTTTCTTTTCTCCCTCAGCTCCCTGCTTGGCACTCCTCCGCGTCGGATGGTACCAAAGCCAAGCCAAAAACAGGGTGGGAGAAAAGAGAAATGGGGCTCCGGTTAGAGATCAGCTGCAACGGCTTGGAGGACTCTCCGCCGAAGCCATTGTGTGAACCTTGTAGTGCCTAGAGAAGGTGTGCACAGAGGACCACGTGGCCGCCCTGCAGACCACCTTGATGGACAGGAAATACAGCGAGACTTGAGTCAATGGCTCAAACAGGGGTTGCAGCATGGCCGTGAGAATGATGTTTAAGTTCCAAGATGGAAAGAGCTGTATAGGTGGTGGGGCGATTGCGTGAGCCGCTTTGAGAAATCTCCCCACCTGTCTGCTCTTGGAAAAGCGGGCCCTGGATCCTGCCCCTAGGATCGCTGTGAGGGCTGACAACTGTCTAGCCAGGGTGGAGGGTTGAAGCCCTTGCTCCAGACCGTCTTGTAAGAACTCCAGCACTTCAGACGTGGGGGGTGCATGGTTGTTTCCGTCTCTGGTCTGACGCCACTGGAAGAATCGTCTCCACGTGGCGGCATAAATTCTGTTGGTCGAAGGCTTGCGGGACGGCATGAGGGTTTTGATGACTCTCCCTGAGAAGCCTTCCGCCCTCAGGGCCTCCCTTTCAGTAGCCATGCTGTCAGCTGAAAGTACCCGGGATCTCCGTGCATTAGCGGGCCTTGTCTGAGGAGGTCCGGGCGGTGAATGGGGGGCTGTATCTGGAGCTCTACGAGGTCCGAAAACCACGGGCGTCTTGGCCAGTACAGGGCGATCATTATCACCTTGGCTCCGTGCCCCCCAATTCATTTCGTTACTCGACCCGATACTGGAATTGGAAGGAAGACATACGCTAGGCCCCGGGGCCATGGTTGCTGTAGAGCATCTATCACAAATGCCCCTGCGTCTTGCGAAGAGGCCAGGGTACCTTGTTGCTGCCCCTTGAGGAAAACAAGTCGATGGTTGGGGTACCTCACCGCTGTGTTAGCCAGCTGAACACTTCCTGGTACAGCTCCCACTCTCCTGGATCCAAAGTCGTCCGGCTGAGCTGGTCCGCTTCCGTGTTGTCCACTCCCCTGATGTGGACTGCCCCGATTGATCTGATTCTGTTCTCTACCCATAGGAACAACCACTGTGCTTCCCGCTGTAGGGCTTTCGACCTCAATCCCCCCTCTCCCAGTGGTTGACGCAAGCCATTGCTGTAGTGTTGTCTGTCTGCACCAAGACGTGGCCATCCCTTAGGTCGTGGTCTAATTCCATCAGTGCCAGGCAAATTACTCAAACTTCTAGGAGATCGATGCTGAGGGACGCTTCCTCTCGTGACTAACGGCCCTGTGCCTTTTGGGGCCAATAAGTGCACCCCAACCCCCGAGGCTGGCATCTGTTGTGTTCATGATCCTGCGTGGCACGATAAGAGGGACTCCCTCACGAAAGCGGGATGCTGCTCCCCACCAGTTGAGCTGCTTGGCTAGAAGCCCCGGGATCCTGATGACCGTGTGTCTTCGATTCATGATCTCCCTCTGGTATGGTCTGAGGAAGTTCTGTAAGGGACGGAGGTGAAGCCTGGCCCACTGAACATGGTCTATGTGGGATACCATTGCGCCCAGCAGCCTTGCCAGAGCCATGACCAACGCCTTGCGGTCCCACAGTACTCTGGATAGCGCATTGATCAGTCGGTCACTGCACTCCTCCTCTATCGAGACACGGTTTCCTTCTGTGTTGATGAGTACACCCAGATGTGAGAGAGTCCTGGTTGGGGCGAGGTGACTCTTGGGTAGGTTGATCACGAACCCGAACCTCTGCAGGGTTTGCATAGCCACCTGCAGGTGCTGGATTGCTGCCGGGTGGGACGCTGAGCGTACCAATATGTTGTCCAGGTACGGGTAGGCGTGGACCCCCTTTTGGCGGAGTAGAGCTACAAGTGGGGCCAGTACCTTGGTAAATGCACGGGGGGGCCGAGGCGAGGCCGAAGGGCAAGGAGGTATAATACCAGTGCACACCCCTGTAGTAGAATCTCAGCAGCGCCCTGTGCTGTCAGGCAAAGGGTATGTGTAGGTATGCGTCCTTCAGGTCGATTGATGAGAGCCAGTCCCCTAGCTCCAGAGCCTGCAGAGTGGACCTGAGGGTTTCCATCCAAAATTTCTTGTACTTCATGAACCCATTCAGGAACTTGAGGTTGAGCACTCCTCGCGCTTCCCCGCTCTTCTTGGGGACGAGGAACAGCAGGGAGTACAGGCCCATGCCCTGTTCTGCGACTGGGACTGTCTCAATCGCTCTGATGTCGGCGAGCCTTGCTATGGCCAATTTCATGAGTTGCTTCTTTGTCGCGTCCTTTGAAGCCGGCGACCCGACAAATCTGCTAGGTGGCCAGGTCACCAGCTCGATGTGGTACCTCTCCTTGATTACGTTCTTCACCCACTTGTCCTGGATGTGAGCGCACCATACCAGGATGAAATAGGCTAGGCACCCCCCTCGGAAGGCGGGCCCTTGGGGGCCGTGGCAGGGCCGTCACTGGGAGGTCTTTGGGTCCGTCTGTTTGGCGCTGGGCCTTGACCTGTTGTTGTTGGTCCTTTGGGTGGGCTGACAGCTGGACTTGTGGTACTTGACCTTGGAATAGTACTGGCGGGCGGCTCCCGTCAAGTATCCCTGTCTATGACGCTGGGAACGAAAGGAGCCCACCCTATTTCTCCCTTTGTCCGTATTAGGCGTGAGGGCCTTTTTCTTCTTCTCCTCCGCCATTTTGTCGAAAGTAGGGCCGAAAAGCTTGCCCCCCTCGAACGGACCCAAGGTCAAGGTGGTCTTTGAGGCTGGATCCGCTTTCCACGTGCGGAGCCACAGTCACTGTCTGGCAGCCACATTAGTAGCCGCTGCCTGTGAGCTGGCCCTCATCGAGTCTATGGAGGCATCCGCGATATAGGATGCTGCCAAGGTAATCCTGTCCAGCCTGTTCCTCCGGCTGTAACTTAGGGTCTGTCGCCTCCTCCACCCAGGTCAGGATTGCCCTTGTGGCGAAGGCAATAGCCTTATCGGCCCTAAGGGCGTTCGACGTGGCCTCGAATAGTCTCCTCAGAGAGGCCTCCACCGCTCTATCGGTCTGGTCCTTAGGCAGTGGGTCTCCCCAAGGGGGGGCTGCTGAATCTCTAGCAAGGACGGACGCTGCCGGGTCGACCCTGGGGAGGTCAAACAGGGAGGCTCTCTCCTCTGGGAAGGGATAGCGATTTGTTGGCCACTTTTGGGGGGGCCTCCTCTCCTTAGCGGGTGCTCCCAGGCTGATCTGATGACGGCCTCGAAAGTGGGAGGTAGTGGCAGGCAGGTGGGTGGCTTCTTGGGCTTGAGGAGCAGGTTCCTTCTCGGGTCACGTTCCCCTGCTGCGGGAGCCTGAGCTGTTGGAGTTAGCCCGAGCGCATCTGTGATACTAACAATGACCTTGTTGAGCGATGCCAGGTTGAAAAGCTTCTGTACCTCTTCGTCTGACGACGCCCCACTTTCGGACCATTCCCCTTCCTCTGCAGAAGACTCGGAACATCGGCTGGAGATCGCGTGCCTGAGCGAGGCTTGGGCCTCTTAGGCTTGTTGCCACTCATTCTCGGTTCTTTGATCTTATATCCCTTGCGTTCCAGCAGTCTGACCAGATTGATGTCGGAGGCCTCCCCGCTATCCGAGTCCGAGCCTGTTCCTGCTGGAGAAGACCGCGGGGACAGGCAGTCCTCCTCCAGAAGGTGTGCCCTAGCCTCTGGTTGCTTGTCCTTGCTCGCGTTCCTGGAGCTTCCTTTGAACCTTCCTGGTTGCGCAGCTTGTGAGCTGATGTTACTCATCTGGACCCTCAGTTCACTGATTGCCGCCGCAATTGAGCTGAGCAGGTCCGATTCTGGTCTGTAAGCGCTGGACTGGGTGCTCCGGAGTGTCAGGTGGAGGGCTCCGCTCTGGGGAGGTGCACTCTTCCTGAACTGTGGTGCGTTGCTGTTGCTTGTCGGTCCGGCTCCTGCTCCCTCACCCGTTGAGCCCTTGTGGATGCCATCTCTCTGGAAGCCAGTTAGAAATAGTCTTTTTTTTTTTTGGTAGGGCCCATGTGATCAGGCCAAAATGGTGGCACCCATGACCCCACGGGGCAGATCCAAAATGGCAGTGCCCATAGGGACCACATGGCTGGGTCAAAATGGCGGCGCCCGCTTCTGCAGGGAAAGCCCCCTCAAGCCCTGCTGCTGGACGGGGAGCTTAAGAGCCAGGAACACTCGCCCCCTGCTTCTGCTTGTCTTGGCCTGGTGCAGAGCACGTTGCGGCAGCAGGAGAGGAAGGCGGGAAGTGAAAAACCGTCCCTCTGGGGCTCCGAGCCCTGCCCGCAAACACCCAGTGAGAAAGTTGCGCCGGGTACCTCACCGCCGCGAATGCGCTTGCTCCCGGGGCGTCTCGCCAGCTATCGGGTGAAGCCAGTGCCGCGGTGCCAGTGGCTTTAAAACACCAATCTGTTTCCCCGCCAAGCTCTGCCTGAGCCCCGGGGTGCCCCAGCGGCTCCCCTACCCGCCACCGCAGTGCGTGGGGTCTGCTGTCCCCCTCCCCCCCCCATACTTGGGAAGCGTCTGCAACTCCGGTCGGGGCAGTGCCACCCCCCCCCCCTGCATGTAGACTGACGCCCCCCTACACGTACAGACTGACACTCTAACCCCCCCTTGCACGTACAGACTGACGCCCTCCCTACACGTACAGACTGACACTCTACCCCCCCGCCTCTTGCACGTACAGACTGACACCCCCCTATAGGTACAGACTGACACTCCACCCCCCCCCCCCCCCGCC
>QEPC01002047.1:612714-662445 GCA_003113815.1 Sphenodon punctatus
GGAGGAGAGTTGCACGGGGGGGGGTATGAACTGGGCACGGGGGTGGGGAGGAGATCTGCATGGGGGGGGCATGAACTGCGGGAGGGAGGAGATAACATGCTCCCAGCTGTGTCAGGCTCTGATGCTGGGTTGGGGGGAATCATTCCAACTTCGATGCACCTCTGCCGGGGAGAACTTGGTTGTTCTTTCAGTGAACTGTTCATGTAGGAAAGCCTGGTCTGAGCTGTGCCCCTTGAATCCGTCCACTCCAGAGATAAATTACAGAGCAAGTGGTGTAGCTCTGTAAAGTCATCTGCTGCCTTCCCAGGCTTGTACCCGGTAATGAGTGGATTCGTTCTGTGATTTTGTCTTTGGACTGGAAAGGTGTTGCTGGTGAGTTCCTGTGTTTGTAATGGGGGTTGAGGCATGCCCTTGACAGGGCTAAAATCCCCGGAGCAGATTGTGTGGTGGTGCGCCTCACAGGAGAGCAGCTCAGGAAGTGAAGGCTAAGAGGAAGGTGAGCACAGATAGCTTAAGGGTACCTTTCCTTCTGTGGAGATGATTGGGCCTGCTGTCCGGGGGCTCCTCTCCATTCTATGCAGCCTTTCCCGCGCTACTGTGGAATGCAAGGCAGCCCTGAACGTTTGCACCCGCACTTCCATTCCCTCACCCTGAGCACCCCTCACTCACAACCCCTATCCGACCTAGGGAGTTTGTACTCCTTTTCAAAGTGTCCCACTGGAAGGAAACATTCCTCTGCCCCATGTTAAAATAACAGCATACGGTTTTATTATAAGCATTATAGTTAATAATGTCAGATGATGATTTCTTGGCACAATTTTTTAAAGTTTGATGTTAAATCTTTTTGTAAACATTTCTGGATGCTGAGGGTATTAGATAATTATGCACATGTTTAACTTAATGTGCTCTGTGGTTAACAGAATTGCCTGCATGTAATTTAGTGCATATTTAAGTCTTCTCAGGAGGGGGAACCAGTTTTCAGAATACCTCTTATTTCTGGATTAAAATTTCAGAAGTGGTATTGGTGCGCTTGAGCTACAAACTGACTTGAACCTAGTCTGCGATTCCAAAGACAATTGTGAGCTTGTATGTTCCATTAGCCCCACTGATTTCAATAGGATCTAGGTGCTGATAGGCGATTTCAAGATTCTGGCTTCAGTCACAGTAGAACTTGTGCTAATTTTCAGAGTGGCCTGTGGGAGGGAAAAGGTTTCACCCCTGCAGTAGATAGTCTGAATGCTCTGTTGGTGTATGGGGCAATGCCCCTCCTAGCCCCCCAGTAGTCGGACTCGCTCCCCTGAGCCCTGACACTTAAAAAAACCCCAAAAACGCCACGGTGAATGTGCGGAGCCAGCTCGAAGAACCTTGTTTCGAGGTAGCAACCTTCAAGGTCAGTGCCTCCAAACAAGGTTCTTCGAGACGGCTCCGACATTCTCACCGGTTCCTGAAGGACAAAAGGGAGGCGTTCTCCCTTTATGCGGAATGGGCGGCTAGCTGTCCATCGCGCATAAAGGGAACCCTGCAATGAAATAGTGCCGCAGGGGGCATTATTTCATTACAGGGATAGCCCAGGGCTAAAAGTCCTACCCGGGCACTTCACACAGGCGCCTGTGCCAGACTACTCGGCTGTGCGGGGGGGCTTGGAAGCTGCCGCGCAGGCTGCTCTTAGGTTCTCCCCCTCCCTCCGAGTCCTCCCTCTGAGTCGAGTCAAACTTTGACTCAACTCTGGGAGGAAGGGGGAGCCTAGCTCCAGGCCCAAGAAGAGAAGCCAGTTCGCCATCCCGGGATCCCGCTGCGCTGCCTCTGGTGAGTAAATTGCGGGGGGGGGGACTGGGACGGGATGCATGGGGGGGGGCAGACTGGGGATGGGATGGGGGGAGAGGGTGCATGGGGAGAGATGGGATGGAATGGGGGGGAGGGGTGCATGATGACAAAATGGCCTCTACTCATGCTTGAGAGGGGAGAAGGAAAGCAGCAGCAATACATCAATGAATGCATTGCTGCTTTCTTTCTCCCCTCCCAGCATGAGTAGAGAGGCCATTTTGTAAATTTGTGGTTCCGCTGGTCGTGGCTACTCCTTTTTTTTTTAAATGGTCCCTTCGCTGTTTCACTGCTGCTGCTCCCTGCTACTGGAAAGTAGTTTGTGTGGAGAGGCATTTGGCTGCCGGGGATAAGGTGTGGCTGCTGGGGATGCTGGTCTGGACTCAGGGTCTGCTTTGGTGGGAAGGCAGCCCCGAAAGGGGCCAAACTGTTTTTAAAAAAGGGGTCTGTGTGCTTGAACAGGCAGTTTGTTGGTGAAGCTACTAGGGATGCTGGTCTGGATGTGTCCGATTTGGTGGCAATGCATCCCTGAAACTGGCCAGTGTTTTTTTTTAAAAAGGCCTGTGTGCTTGCACAGGCGTTTGGCTGCTGGGGATACCTTTGGAGGCTTGTGGGAATGGTTTGGTTTACGTGTGGTTTTCTGATTTTTATATATCTGTGCATGATGATAGGGCCCTGGGAAAAGCTTTGTGTCCTGTGGAGTTTTGCTAAAACTGCTTGTAAGTGAGGTTTAAGGTTGTCTGCCTGCTTTTAAACCTGGCAGAGGAGGTGAATATAACCTGCCGAACTGAAATTGCTGGATTAAGTAATGTAATATCCATCCAATGTTAACCCCAGGAACTCCTTGCTGTTGGGTTATGCCACCTACCGTTGCTCTGGCTCCGCCCCTAGGCTCGCTGGCCTTACTGCCCCTCCAACCTCAAAACCCACCAGCCGCCCCTCGGTTCTGAATTTCAGTGTTTAAATCAGTTAATAAAACCTAGCCTGGCGTACCTCAAGAAATTATAATCTGCTGTTTCAAAGGGCATATAATGTTGTTTGAAATTCTGGACTATCAGAGAGTTTGCGGTAAGCCAAAAATTGATTGATCATGCCTGGTTGCTTCCTGTCAAACATTTCACTATTTGCTGTGAAGATATTTACAGAGGAGCCGTTTATTAAATCCATAACCATATAAATTGTGTGCCTTATGGAGACTGCACTTGGGGAGACCTTTTCTGCCTCCTTGATTTTAATCATAGTTAGAACTCCATCTCTAGGCTGCACCTCTGCCACAGAGCCAGAACGCATCAGGCTCAGATTGATCTTTTTTTTAAACTGTTGTAACAGAGCTCAGCTTTTAGGAATACTGAAATTAGGCCGAGGAAGAGCTATCATTCACTTGTAGCTGCAATTTGCAAGGCAGTCCCATGCACTACATCATCTTAAATGGTCTACCCCTTCCCTGTTTCCTATTATATCCCTAAATCTTTTATTGGATTCATCTGCATGAAGAAATGCATGAAGGAGGGGGTGGTAGGATAACAGTAGATTAAAACCATATCCACTAGGATCAGTATCTGGGAATCAGTTTTCAAATATTCTGTATTGCAGTAAATCATATTTTATATTTTTTGTGTAAAAGGTTTCACTATAAATAGGAAAAGGAGGTAGGGGAGGAGTAAAACCTCTTGCAGCAGGGAGTGAAATATCTAAATATCAAAAGGCAGTGACTGTGTGGAAGTGCATATCATTACCCTATTTCATGTGTATTGTGTTTTAATGCTGTAGGCCGCTCTGAGTCTTAGGGGACGGGTGGGGTAGAAATTTAACAAAAATAAAATAAATAAGGTCATCTTCCACTGTGAAGGACTCAGTCCTAGGTTCATGGGAAATGGGTTGCTGGGAGGCAGGACTTGTGAAAAGCAGTTGTGGTAAGTTTAGTTAAACGTTGTGATTAAGGTTATCCTAGATGTTCAGCAATCTGCACTTTCTTTGGTTGCCCAAGTAGATTGTAAACAGTGAAAAAGAAGAAATAATTTTTTAATTTTTATTTATTTATTTATTTAAATATATATCCCACCCTTCCCAAAGGCTCAGGATGGCTTACATATAAAGGAGGAGACTTAAGGAAATAAGGAAGGCCTGGTGACTTCCAGTTTCAACGGTGCTGAATAAATTATATTGACTGAAGGCATCATTGTCTTGGTGATGTATAAATTTAAAATGGGTAGCGCGCTTGCTCCCCACGAGTAATGTCTGTATTTTTGAGTAGTTTATTGGGTGCCCAGTTGGTACCCTAGTACCGGTAGTCCGGTACCCGATTACCTGAAAATACTGGGTATTTCAAAAAGTCAAAAAAATCGGTACATGAAGTCAGACAATCAGGATAACCCTCCCAGTATTTTGGTACATGGTAACTTGTTGCTCTCTAATTGGATACTGATATGTTACTGGGTTGGGCGGAGCACCGTAACTTCCGTTTTTGCAGGTACTTGTTTCAGCTCTAGTGAGGTACTACCACCTTGCACTGTGATGGGCTCAGTCCCAGGTTTATGAGAGATGACGGGCCGGGTGGCAGGACTTTTGAAAAAGCCATGGGGGTTGTAGTAGATGACAGACTTAGAGTCAACAATGCAATAGAGCAGCTAAAAAGGTGAACGCTATGGGTTGCATTAACAGAAGTATTGTCTGTAAGACAAGGGATGTGATTGTTCCTCCACAGTTGGTCCTGACCAGGCCCCCTCTACAGTTCTGTGTGTCGTGGGTGGGGACTCACTTTATAAAGAAGAGACTGTCAAGCTTGAGAGGGTTCTGAGGGAAGTAACAGATGATAAAGGGAGAGCTTGAGATTGCAGGATGCGGGGTGTGCGTGTGACATGATTAAAAGGCTGCTTTAAGCAAAATGGTGTCCAGTTCACTCTGGTCACCAAAGACAGGACTAGAGGGAACTGGTTTAAACTGAAAGAAGAGATTTAAGCTAAACAGGAAGAAGAATTTTCTAACTACCAGGACTGGCTAGGCAGTAGAATAATTTGTCAAAGGAAGGTTGTGGGGGCTCCATCACTAGAGGCCTTTAAAAACAAGTTAGGCACCTCTCGGGGATGAGTAACTTTTTTTCCTCCCAGGGGCCATTTTGAAAAATGAGTACCAGCCCCGAGGGCCACACAGAAGTTGGGTGGAGGTGCTGACGGGGTGCACCCAGGAAGAGGATCATGTCTGTGCCCTGGGATCTGTCCCCTATCCCTGTGTCCATGCTAACGTTGCTGCTTTCTTACCCTCAACTCGGTCTTTCAGAACTGGGGAGTAGGAATTGGATACAGGGCCGGATTCAGGAACTGGAAAGGGGTTAAATAAAAAATAGCTGTGGGTTGGACTTGGCCTCTGGACCAAGTTCCCCACTCCTGCTGTAGCTTCAGAGGATCCTGCTTAATGGCAGGGGGCTGGACTATATCATTCTCGAGTTTCCTTTCAGCTCTGTGATTTATTATAGTATAATGATGATGGGAAGAGTGCTTATGTTTTCTTTTGGCATCAAAGAACTAAAACCCACAAAACAAATTGAATGGTCTATGCTTACATTAATGGCTTGACTCATTGAGATTTCGGTGTTGGCATGCTTATTAGAGCTAATTAATTAACTGAAAACTTACTGGATCAGCTGTGAGCTTTACATACAAAATACCCTTGGTGCTTTGGAATGGTTTACCTTCATTTCACTGGTGTGATGAAAGAGCTGTAATTAAGAACCAAAGATGCTGTATTTTACAGTTCTTGATTATGAAAACACAAACGTTTCTTTTGTTGTTGTCCTCATGCTTGTGAGTTTGTGAAAGATACATCCTGCTCCTAGCTTAAACGTTTTTTTGTTAGTGTTTTCAAGAAGAAATGGTATTTATTTTTTAGTCCTCTCTATCATGATGGTAATCTTACCTTTCTTTTTTCAGCAGGGCTTCACAGGCCGTGTGCTTGCTTGCCTTGCCATCTGGATTCATCATGATAACTCCAGCCTTTGAACTGAGTCAGGATCCAGATTTCCTTACAATAGCAATCAATGTACCTTATGCCCGAGTTTCTGAGTTTGATGTATATTTTGAAGGAGAGGATTTCAAATTTTATGCTAAGCCTTACTTTCTCAGGTAAGTAGCATTGTAGGGATTTTAAAACCTTAAGCTTCATAAAATGAAAATGTTGAAAGGAGAAAGAGCACTTCTGTAGAGCCCAAAAGTAGTTCTCAACAGTTCCTAGTTGTCTGCAGAGAGAGCCAGCTGGGTATCGCCATGTTGCCAGTGTGGTTTGCTTCCCCCTGCTAAATCAGTCTAAAAAACTAAAATATCTTTCCTGATATTACTTTTTCCTGTAAGCAGCTACTGTATTTGCTGCAAAGCTACTTTCCTTTTGCAACAGGGCATAGAGGTAGTTTGTACTGCCACTAATGAGACAGAACATCCTTAATTGCAAATTAAAGTGTGATACGCACTCTGTAAAAGTTTGAAGAATGTTGGATAAGTATTATTTTTTCCATCTTTTTTGTGAATGTGTCATGGAAATTGTCTATCTAATCTCTCTCTAGTCTATCTACCTCTAATCATTAATTCATTTCAGATCTATCCCGCCCTATCCCCAAAGGCTCAGGGCACCTAACCAACACAATAAAAAACACAGATACAATACAGAAGATAACCCTGCCCCCAACTACATAAAATACCTGTAACTCCCGCCCCAGATTCTAAACCTGCCTGTTAAATGCTTGGCCAAATAGATAGGTCTTATGCTGCCTCCAAAAGAGATTTGGACGAAGGCTCAGGCGAACCTCTTAGGGAAGGGAGTTCCAAAGCTGTGGAGCAGCCACTGAGAACGCCCCTCTGTGTGTCTGGGTGAAAGAGACCTGGGCCAATAATTGAACAGGAGAGCGCTGTCAGCTGATCTTTGAGGCCATGGAGGGACATAAGGGGAGAGGACGTCATTTAGATATGTAGGGTCCAGGCCATTTGTACACTGTTTAGAACTTTATGCATGTTTATATACGGTAAGTACGAATTGAGTAGGTGGGTGGACATTTTGAGACAAGAATATGATTTTCTGATCCAGTTGCTCAGGGAAGACTTCTTTCTTTAAACAACAACAATCTTCCAGCTGCCGTTTTCCAGGATGTCTTCCATGCAGTGCCACCCGTATCTTCTGAGCAGTGATGCTGGGAAAACAAATACCGCCAGTTCTATCCCCTATGCCCATGGTTTGCATTTGTGTATTAGGGGAGAGGGTGCATCTCAAAGAGAAGCACACACGAATTTAAGTGCATCAAATGGAATCATTTCTATCTAAATGGCTACGTGCGTAGTACTTGGACCAAGAGGTAGTGGGGGACCCTGGTCGAAATCTTGCCTTAGCCAGAAACTCACTGGGTGACCTTGGGGCAGTCACAATATTCTCTCAGCCTAACCTACCTCACAGGGTGGCTGTGAGGATTAAAAGTTTTGTTATACGTAAAGCTCCATGAGTGCCATGGCAAGGGGGCACTATATACAAATAAATATTATTATTTGTATTTATTATTAAATCTCCTGTACTACGCCTCATCTTTTTGCTGACTCAACCCATTGGTCTGGAGAGTAAATTGAATATTTCATCGTTGTCCATAGGTTGACTCTGCCTGGCAGAACCGTGGAGGATGGAAGAGAGAAAGCATCCTACGATGTGGACAAGGGTATGATACTGCCTTTTTTTCTATTGATCATACAAGATCTGGCCTCTCCTTGTACATTCTGCTGCATCGCATTTGTATAGAACTTTAAATTTACTCGCAACAATTGAACTCGGATGCTTCCTAGAGCTGGGGAGCATTCACGTGTCTGCTCTTGCTTTTTAAAATTCCTGCATGAGAGAACAATTCTGTGCCTTATAGGTTTTCACACATTGCTTCCCTCATTGTCCGTTTTACCTGGGGTATTGCCCCTGCTGCTGCTGCTGCTAACCAAAGGTGTAGTTCTAAGAGGAACAGGTGGTGCAGCGGCATTGGGGGCCGTGTGCCCCAGGATAGCTTCATCTCCTGCCACTAGGAGGAAGGCTGTGAGGAGGGGCATTCCAACCTGGCCAGGTCTCGGCTGCTTGCAATCCCATGATGCTCTGCAGCTGACTCATGTCTCTAGAAGAGGCTAGCAACTGAAAGCAGGAAGTGACCATTCCCACGTTGCCAGAAACGCATAAGAGAAAAATAGTCAATTGTTAAACCTTGCTTTGCGCTCTCGCACTTCCAGGTCGTTTGCTGAGGCATCCTGCGATGTAGGGTGAAGCCACACAAGACAGCTTGGGGAGGCTACCATGCCTTGGGTATCCTTACTCCGCCTTGGGTAGCTGGACCACGCAATGCAGTGCGTTGTGTGGCCAGCCCCTGCCAGATGTTTTCCCAGGGTGAGCAGCTGGCTCATCTGCAACACGTCCTTGGAAAAATTCTGAGGCTGTGTTGCAGAGCAGCCTTACTCCAACTGGGGTAAGGCCGCCCAAGGCGTGTCTTCCCATGTACTTGGGCTCCTTCGGGGGCGAGCTCTGCAGCACGGCTTTGAGTGGCGGGTGCTGTCGGGGATTAAGATCAGACCAGGTAAGGGAGGCAGGGCAGGGCTGAGTGGATGCTCGTGTGGCCAGTGCCTTTGCCTGCCCCGGCAGGGCCACCTGTCTGCCCTGCAACCATCTGCCCAGTTCCCCACACTTGCCCTACAGCGTGGCTGCCAAGCTTGCATGCATGCCACAGGGCCACGCGGGAATCAGACTGTCGCAGCTCGTTCAGTTCACACGATTGTGTGTGTGGGGGGGGGGAACCAACCTGGGGGGAACTAGATGAGTGCTTGTTTTGTGAGAATGCATCCTTACTGAATGTTGCCTATATCGCTGTGTGTAGCAGAGTGTTGCCCATCCTGCTTAGACAAAGTCAGAACAGGTTAATTCCCTGGCTTGGGAGTGGTGGCTGGAGTAGAGCTGAAGGCCTTAATTAGGACAGACAGCTTGAACTGCCCTTAATCATCATCATTATTATTTATATAATGTCAGCAATGTACCTGGGGCTGTACAAATTGTTAGAGACAGAATTTCAAGGAGCTTACAATCTAGGAAAGACAAGGAAGCGGGATACGTAGGGAGTGACAGATACATTCATGAAGTTGAGAAGTCACAGAGGTACGGGCTTAGCTTAGTTACAGCGGAAAGGGGAACCCTGAGTCAAGGCTGGAAGAGGAAGCATCAGAGATGAGCCTGTGGGGATGAGGAGCTAGGGAATGTCTGACAAAAGAGGTAGGTTTTTAGGAGGGATTTGGAGGATGTGAGGAAGGAGCAGAACAAATCTATTCAGGGCAGGAGTTTCAGGTATGAGGGTCAGCAAGGGAGAAGGGCGGAATACATTTTGAGGAACAGGAGAGGTGTAAGGATTGTGACAGAGCAGGAGCGAAGCTTCTGGGTGGTAAATGTGGGGAGAAACAAGTGTGAAGAGAGAGGCGGGCGCAAGACCATGAAGGCCCAGTTGAGAGAAGGCATAGTGAGGGAGTGGTTGGAAAAGCTAACTCTGCACACAGGCAACCAGGGAGAGCCTGTCTAGGAGAGAGTCCAGGCTGACCTAAACCTGTAGGGCACAAGTGAGAGACAGGCAGCTGAACTAGGCTAGGGATCCTGCTGGCATGGGCCTCATCAGGGTTAGTGCTGGTCTGATGATTGAATCCTGGCAGATGAAAGAGGATTCTTACCAGGCTGAAGAGGTGTGACTATGGCAGGGCCGTGGGGTTCCTGTAGCCTAAGGCAGGCCTAGGAACGTTTTAACCTGCGCCTCTTGAGGACCGTGCAGGTAGAGAGGGACCATTGGTACGAGGCGAGGCATCAGCCCATCCACAACCCCTCTGGTTACTTTGCAGTTATATTTATTTGCAAGAGTGAGACACAGCCACTAGAGGGCAATGTGGAACCTGGGACACCCTAGTTCTGAATGTTTTCTTTTTCTGACCGTGTACCTGCCACATTTTAAAAAAAATTAAAATAAAATGTTTGCTAGAAGAAACAAGGCTAAATGCTTCTTTCGCAGAGCTAGAACATGCTTCTAAAAGCACATTGATCCCCTGTTAAATAAGGAGGAACGGCTCTCGTAATAGAACTTGTTACTTAAACTTGGAAGAACAACAATGACAGTCTCTAGTTTTATAGAAATGAATCTGTAAGTTATTTGAAAAACGTGCTGAAATTCAGGAATATAAAAACGTAAGCAGCTTTCTGATGTTACTTTGGTGGATGGGGGGAGGACTTGCACAATCACGATCGGCTCTGTAATTGTGGGGATTTAGCACCTGTAAAAATACACGAATCTTCTTTTATCATGCGAGAACACCCTTGTAAAGGCTACATTTGGGGAGCTGGTAATGTGTGAGTGTTCTCACGCGATAGAAGGGGATTAGTGCACTCTCACAGGTGCTAATCCTCACAATTACAGAGCCACGATTGTGCAAGTTCTCTTCCTCTCCCCGCCTCCCCCCCCCCGTTCCATGTAACGGGGTCAGCCTCAGATGTGGGTTTCCCAGATGAAATAACCGCCAATAATGTAAACTAGCTGTACCGTGGGTTGGTTTGTTTCATATACTAGTTATATTTTATATTGCTATACCTCTGAACCAAATTCAAACATCTCTTTCAAAGGAATGTTTACTGTCCGACTTCCTAAGGAGACTCCAGGAGAATATTTTAATGGTCTGGACATGCTGACTGCTCTTCTAGCACCCAAGAAATCAAGATCAGCAAAACCATTAATAGAAGAAATAGGTACATGTTTCTGACATGGGTAGATACTTCTTTTTAAGGAAAAGATTTAGCCTGTCTAGCTTTTTGTATGCAAGAGTGTGGCATCTACACATTTCCAAGGTGAGTGTTTAACTTGCATAGAGTGCTGTCCTTATCAGCGGCTAGATTATGAACAGAGACTTGAAAACCTACAACTTTTAATTCTCTCAGTTCTTCGTTTGAGAGAATAAGTGCTTGATTTTTTGATAGGTTCTGGCCAGTTCCTACAGATGTTCTGTTCATGGTCATCACTTTACATATCAGAAAATCTGAAAAAGGGTTGTTAATTGGTTGGACATTTTTTATCTTAATGAATTAGGAGTAGTAACCTGTATGGTGTTTCTTTTCCCCTCTGAGGTCACAAGTCTTGGCATTACTGAATATGTAGCTTTCCCCTCTCCCCACTAGTCATATCTATTTTCCTAGATAAAAGGGTATAGAACAGCAGCTCCCAATTTTTCTTTTTACCTCTAGACCCTATTTTGAGTCTTAATTCTAGTCCCACAACCCTAGAGAGCTGTCAGGTATCATTTGGGACCGTGAACCCATACGCAGCCTTGACCTGTATTTCTGGAGCCCTGGCATATGATTAGTGTGTGGAGCACTGAAGTTCTCTCTGTGAAATGCAGGTTGATTAGTAGAGAAAAGAGATCCACGTTCTGGACTATTGGAGAAATACTCCTAAGGAGTAGCTTAGTGTGGATTCAAATATAGTAACTGTTGACAGGGTGTCGGGGCTAACTGGGGAAGCTAGCTGGTGCATCTGAAACGGTTAGCACCGAAAGTAGTGACCCTGGGTTTTGTAAGGGTGGAGAGGATGATGCCGGCACACGTCAGTGTGGTTTTTCAGCTACAAAAGGGTACTATCTCCTTTCCCAGCGTGCTTATTGATAAACCGGCATTCTGCCCTTATAGCGAATTTGGCCTGTGGGAGTGAAAGGTAAGGCCAAGCCGGGGGCATGCACGCAGACACACCCTGGGTTTATTGCATACACTGCTTCTCCATAGGAAACCAAGCTAAATAGGAGGCTATCAATCGTTCTGCTGAGCAGAGTTAATTAAAAGAACTCTTAGAAAATATGCCGTGTGGAAAACCAGAAATAGCAAGGGTTCAGCAAGGCATCTCTAAGCTAGAAATGTCTGGCTGTGTCGTCCAGTTTCTTCCATTGCCTTCTACTCATTATCTTGTTCCCTCAAAAAGTGGGGCTTACGTGGGTAGCATGGGTTATCGTTTACCCAACAGTAAATGACCACACGCTGTTTCATGTGTCTGCTTCTGTTGCGTGGAGTAATTAACACAGGGATCCACATTCACTGTGTTTCCCCCATTGGTGGCACTGGGGGAAATGCTGTGAACATGGGTCCCTGATTAACACCTATGAGCAGGCCCAGACTTAGGGGCAGGCCCCCTAGGTCCAGGCCTTGGGCGGCGTTTCCTGTGGGGCGGCAATCCTGGCACTGGCACCTCCCCACTCTGTCGTCCCCTCCCCCCACCTCGTATGCTGAGGGGGCTGCTGCCTGGCCCTGTGGGGGTAGCCAACCCCTCACCTGCCTCTACCGTCTGCCTGCTCAACTCCTCCCCATGTGAGTGATCAGAAGGTTGTTGCCTTGTAAGGAAGGTTCTTCGAGATGGCTCCGCACATTCGGGTTGTGCATGCTCACCGTATTCAGATAATAGACCACGTGATGGTCTTGAGGGAACTCCTCTAGTATAAAAAGCACTCTCTCCCTCAGAATGACCGTTCCTTCCAACTCTTTCTAGGAATACAAGAATACATGCAGGGCTAGAAGGGTGGGTGTTGTGAGAATGTTAGGAGCCATCTCAAAGAACCTTGGTTACAAGGCAACAACCTTCTGTTCTTCTTCGAGTGGCTCCTCACAGGCTGTTTTTACACGGCTCCACCAGGTGGGGGGGTCTTTGGGCGCGCCAGTGCGTAGGCGGTGCGTGCACACAGCTAGACATGCATCCCTGCTCACCCCCCACTCATCCACACCCATGGAGCAACCGCTGTTTTCCCCGGTTGCTCCATGCGTGGAAATGAGGGGGGGGGGGATGCATGTTAGGTGGGCGCGCGCCTGCACTCCCACTCCCCATGGGCGCGCTGCATCATTCACACAAGGCTCCCTCACCCATGAACACACAGCATGGGGGCAGAGCTTGACTTGGGGGCTGCAGCCTGAGAACACAAAATGTCTAAGTCCGGCTCTGTCTATGAGGGCCAAACAAAAGAGCTTAACCCCAGTGCAGACAGCTGGCAGTAGACTTACACTTGGGGAAGCCACTCTTTGTGGGAACAAGCCCTGGATCTTGTCTGGCTTTAGTCTCATCTGTCTAGTTTTCATTCACGCCCAGCTCTTTTTTAGGCTATGATAGGTCACCAGGGGCATGCTCACATGAAAGGTAAATTACCCCATGGCAATTTACCTGGGGGTAAATGTGACTCTTCCTACCCAGTGGTTAATTATCCCCTGCACTTTGTTCTTGGGTAAGAAGAGCTGTGGGGGACATTAACGTATAGTAACTTATGCCTGGCTGCAAGTTATCACAACTATGGCTTTGTGTGCCTGCTCCTATCTGATACAGTGAAGTGGAGGATGTTACACTCCTGAGTAGGAACAGCTACACAAATCCGCTTTACTCTCAGTTGAACTACTCGAGGGTGGGCTTACCTGGAGCTCGTTTACCCTGGCTAAGCAGTGTTTTGTGTGACTATTGGCTCAGTTGTGCCAATTGGAAGGATGACCTGGATGTTGAGAGCTGGCATCATTTTACACCTCCCTGCCTTTGTCTCTCCCTCTGTTCCCCTTCCTTTGTCTCTTCCCCCACCCCCACCCCCCTTCCTGTCTCTCAGACTGTAAGCCCTAGGGCAGGGACCGTGTCTATTCCATTACTTTGTAAAGCGCCAGATACATTGCTTGCGCTATATAAATGTTTGCTAATAATAAAATAATAATAATGCCTCCTGGCTGATGGGTCGCATACTCAGCGCTGAACTTGCCGGGTGATGTAGTGTGATCCTTGCAAGAGAGAGAGAGAGAGGAACACTTTCTGTGGTTGATAACGAACGAAACAATAGCCATCCAGAAATGGGTGTCTGTTGGTTTGTTTGTTAGGTGGATATGGCGTGGGAACAAGCCTGTTTGGTCTGTGTCCCGTGCATAGCGTCATCCTGAAAATCAAGGAGGATGCTGTGTAAGCTAAGGCAGGAACATGTGTTGGTCCCTGGGCGAGCAAGTATTCCTGCCAGTGAATAGGGGATCGTTGCAGGGTGCATAGCCATGCACTCCCCCACAGCAATTTCCCCTGCTCTGGCCCCAGTCAGTTTCAAGCCAGGGAAGCACTCTGTGCCTCAGCTGTGAACCACCCTCGTTTCCTTCCTGTCGGGTAAGGAAATACACAGCTGACGTGTGGAGGTTTCTCATGCTGGCTGAGAGCCCCCTGTCCATTTCAAGCTGGGAAGCACTTCCCTGTCTTGAAATTGTCCGGGATAGGGTGGGTCGCTGCAGGGGAGCATTGCTACCCTCCCCAGCAGAGATCCCCTATTAGACAGCAGGAATACAGGTTGGCTCTGCCTTAGCCTGTACAGTGTCCTGAGTCCTGGGGGAGAAGAGTTGGGTATAAAGAATAATAATAATAATAATTAATCATTAATTTGTGAGATCTAGTGTAGGCTAGTGGATAAGGTGCTGGAGTTGGGCCTGGTAGATCAGGGTTCAAATCCTGAGGTAACCGTGTGTGGCCTTGGGCAAGTCACTGTGCCTCAGTCTCCTGTCTGTAAAATGGGAATTCATTATCCCTGCCTCTCCCTATGCTCCCCTTTCTTGTTTATCCTAGATTGTAAGCTCCTTGTGACAGAGACTTGTCTCTTATTACAACTGTTCAGCACCAGACACATTGCTTCCACAATATAAGTAATTAATAAAGATGAGTGACTTTTTTTTATTATTTTAATTTTTATTATTTTTATTTTTTTTTAAAGTAGAGCAAAAAAGAAAAGCATGGATTAAATCCGATCATCTTCTCATGGGTGATATTTTAGTCACAGCCAAACTTAGCTACCTTTTTCTGATCTTAAACACTTTCAGGTTCTTCTGCTGAGCTTGCCAAAAGCGAGGAGCAGGAGGAGGAAGAAGAATTTGATTGGGAAATTGAACAAGCTCCTTATAAGGAAACCGAAGAAAGCACCTTAAATTTATACTGCAGCTATGGGTTTGGAAACTTGCAGTCAGGAGTTTTCCAACGATGGCAGGTCTGTGGTTTTCTTTGTTAAGCCTATTCTACTGCCTTCATTTCTTTGCTGTTGAATGCCCTGACCAGTCATTTCCTCCTTGTGCTTGTAGTTTTGGATGCCTTCACAGAAGGCATTACCTTTTGGGGAGTCTTCAGTCTTTTTGTCTAAGCTGCGTAGTTTCAAAAGTCCCCCACCCCCCTAATGCACCTGTTTCCATTTAACTTTCATGGACTGAAAACCTCTTAAAAGTGGATTCGCAAGTAGCTTTAGGTGTAAAATAGAAAGTCTCAACAGGCAAATGCAAATGAAATCAACAAACCTGAGGTTGTTTCAGCCAACTATGAAAATCAGTATTTCGAACCTGTATCTGACAGAGAGGTTTTATTTTATTTTTAAGAAGGTGCGTCTCTGTTTGTGGTGGTGCATGTATTGCCTTCAGCGGGTGTAGGGAACCTTTTCTCTCCAACAAACCAATTTGAAAGTTAGTACAAATTCCGCAAGCTGCATAGTTGCCGTGAGCATGTTACGCTGGTGCTTTACCGTCTGCATGCACTGACTACCTATAGCTTTCCGGTCACAATTCAGGGTGCTGGGTTCGACCTTTTAAAGCCCAAAATGTCCTGGGCCCCACTATCTGAAAGGCCGCCTTTCCTACCATGCTCCATCTCAACCCCTGTGGTCAGCCACGAGTGCTCTCTCCTGGTAACCCCTGCCAATCTTGATCATACAACAAGGGCCCGCAGAGAGACATTCTTGGTCGCTACCCCTAGAACTGTGGAACTCCCTGCTCCTGGAAGTTGGTCAGAGCCTCAGCGTATTCCAGAGGCAGTGTAAGAACTTTCTTTTTGGCAAAGCATTTAGCAGGTGGGGATAGGGGTTGTGATGGGAGAGTTTAGGGCTGAGGGAGGGGTTTTAATGTATGTTGTGTGTTTTAATATTAAATACAGCTAAACACAGTTAAACACAGCTTAATATTGTAAGCTGCCCTGAGCCTTAGCGAAGGGCAGGGTAGAAATTCAAATAAATAAATAAAATAGGATTTGGGGTGGGATGGATCCAGGGATCTATGCCCTGGATCCATCCCCTGTCCTTGTGTGCATGCCTTCATCTTCCTTCAATTCCTCTGAGCTCGCTCTTTCAGTGCTTGAGGGTGGGGACTGGAGCCAGGATGGAAACTGGAACGGAACCCAAGAAATTGGCCATGGGTCAGAGATTGCCTGCCTCGGGTCTAGGGCAAATTCTGCACTTTCTGTCTGCCCGATTCTATTTTGATACCGCTTTATCGTTCTAAACCTGTCTCGAAATCAGGTGAACTGTTTAAATGCTTGTTCAGATAGTGCAGTAAATAAAATCAGCGGAAAGAGGATTGCTGGGTGCATTCTGTGCTGGACAAACTTGGTGCTAGCCTAGACCCTGATCCTACAAGCTTTTTGGTGTGGGTGGACCTCAGTGAAGAAAGTGGATCTTCATGTTGGCTATGGGGTTTTCCTGTTTGAAAGAACTTGTGTATCTGGAGCTTTAAAGGGCTGGCTTCAATCTGCCTTGAGAGTTTCTCTTCAGTCTTAACTGTTTGGAATGGGACATAACCCATATACCCTGTCGAAGAAACATAATACATAAAGATATTGCTAATAGGTGGCATTTTGTTAGGGTAGCAAATAAGAGGCAATTAATGTTTATGCATCCACTCTCCAGCGCTTTTCAGTGGTTGCTGTTTCTAGAAAGTGATAATTGTAATAATGAGATTTGGTAACTTGGTTACTGCCTGAATTATTATATTTTAAGGTTCTGAAAAAATGAAGTGTCGTTGAGGGACAAACGTCCTTGTTCTGATGGTACATACATTAATTGGTGTGTTGCCACCATGGAATTCCTGCAGAAGTGCATATTACACCCCCATTTAATGCCGCATCAGTTCACAGTGCTTACTGTTGTTACACTAATGATTGGCCACTTGAGAGTGTCTGCACGCAAAAGACATCTGATGCGCCAAGGTGCTGAGTGTTCTTAATGGAATCTGATGGGGGAGGTGAAGATGTTTATCGCCTTCCGACTGAAGCCTAAAATTTGCAAGAAGTTTAATGCTGTTTTTTTCAGCTATTTTTCTCTGGGTTGGAGTGGCTTTCATTAAGTTTTGAAGGCTTGCTGTGTTGCTGCAAATTGTGACTGAATTTAACAAAGGAAAAAGTCTGAACAAGGTTATCAGCAGACTATTGCAATGCAGTAGCATTCAGACAAAACCCTCTAGTCTTTCCATGCATGTAATTCCCACAATACAAATAATATGGTTAGCTTACAAATGAAAACCTGTAGAGATCAAAATTCCTTAATTCAGCCACCTGCCTCCAATTGGGAGCCCACTTGTAGAGTTAGAGATCTGGGAGGGTCTCGCATGGGAAGGCAGCAGAGCTCCTCAACTTCTGCCAGGCAGTAGACATGGCTATTAATGGCCCAAGAACAACTAACTCCCCTCGGTGCCACCCTTTGATTACTGTTTCCAGCAACACGGGGTTCCTTTATACCTGGGCAGGAGGGCACTGGTGGAGATGCTCTGGGATGATGGCAGCCAGCAACAGCTCCCAACAGATAGACCCAGCTTTCCTTTTTGAAACCAATAAGAAATGACATTAGTTGACTTGAGCCATGAAATCCCTGTTCCGATGGTACGTACGTTCATTGGGGTTACCATAGAGTTCCCGCAGAAGTGCATATTACACCCCCCATTGATGCCCCATCAGGTCACAGTGCTTACCCTTGTTACTGTATGGGGAAAGGTTATGCTTAGCCTAGTGAAAAGGAGTCTTTAAATAGCTAAAGGGCTGCTGCCACCAAGAAGACGACAAGAAACTGTTCTTCATTGCTACAGAGGGAAAGGCTAGAAATACTGGACTAAATTTACAAGAAGGTAGATTTCGGTTGAATATCAGGAAAAACTTGCTGGCCGTAATAGCTGTTTGGTATCGGAACAAGTTGCCTAGGGAGGTCCTAAGTTCTCCATGGCTGGAGGTTTTCAGAAAGAGTCTGGACAGGATGTTGTAGCTGTTGTCCTCCTGTATCCAAGCAGAGGGTTGGACTAGATATCCCTCCGGGTCCCTTTTAACTCTAAGATTCTGTCTGGGAGGCATGCAGGTGAACAGAAACGTGATAAAAGCCGACTTAAGCCAAAATAATCCCTCTTTTTCAATAATAACAAATATGGAGTTACCCGATTAAAAAAACAAAGTGTGTTACAAATACAAAATGAGAGGATGCTCTTGGTCCTGGTCAGACTCGTTTAATTTTCCCCTGTACATTCTAGGTTAATTTCTTAAAACCAAACAGTTGTAATTATGCTTGCTCGTTGAGGGGCTCTGGGCATGGTACTTGGAATTGCATATTGGGGGTTCCCAGCATTGCACCTTAGAGTAAAACTGCTGAAATCCTTCCTAAATTCTTAGTCATGAAATCTTTTATTGCCCCTTTATAACTTGGCAATTGATTCATTCCGTTTTTGCCTTTTCAGGATGAACTGAGTGAAGTTATTGACATTAAAGATCCAGACTTAACTCCCGCTGCTGAACGCAGGCAGAAACGGCTGGCGGCTGAAGCGGCCAAGTTTGATCCTGATCATTACCTGTAAGTGCTACTTATTCCCCTGATCAAGTGTGCACTCTGTGGCCGGAATGTGTTCAATTCACCATGTAATAGAGGATGGATTTTAAAAACTTTTTTTGGGAAAAAATACCATAATTTGCTTTTATTTTCCCTGAGCCTGTGGTAAGACTGTCCCTTAGGGGTGTTCAGGAGTGTGACAGTGATGTTCAGAAGTGTGACAGTGACACAAGACAGTTGCACATCTGTCCCCAGGCTTATTTTCCATGCTCCGTTCAAGGCATGGGCCAAGCCGAACTGGCTTTGGACTGTGCAAGATGCCATTCCATAGCTGACCTCTCCAGTAGCAGGGAAACCAATCCTTGCAGCATTTTGGGGTGGTCGAAATTGCAGCTTTGTTTTCTCTTGACTAACAAGTGCAATCAACTTGTCCTGATCCAGGAGCAGGTAAATATACCCTTTCAGAGTGCTTCTACCGTGCCTCCTGGAGAACTGTAATCATGTCGTTTGGATGGTAGTTTCCTTGCTCAGATCCCGTTCTGCTTGTCAGAGAGCTAGATGTCTAGAAGAAATTACAGCAGGGAATTTTGTAGTTCTGATCTCACAGCATTGTCAGTCACCAACTTGCCGGGTGGACTTCCTACCTCAGTTTCTCCAATTGTAAGATGAGGAATAATACTGCTTACCCTGTTCACCCGACTCATGCCCTTTATGGATTAATTAGTTCATCTTTGTAAATGCCAAACACTACAGTTAGTTTTACCACATTAGGCTAAATAAAGAGGTTATGCTCTTCTTCAAACTGTACAAAGCAAACAAAATAATTCCTGAGCAATTTCAGGCAGTTACTCAGGCAGTCTAGTCACATTGAGGAAATCTGGAGTTCACTTACTGTCTTTTGAGAACAGAGTTCTCGCTTGAGTCTTGCAAAGTTGATTCATGATACTGAACCAGTGTCATAATCGGGTTTTATGTTTGGGGCTGCATGGATTGTGTGTATGGATGCTGGGAAGCGGGTAGAGTGGATTGTATTTTTAGTGGGGTACTAGAGGTGGCAAGCTATTTGATTGGTGACTGGAGAGCGTTTGTACAGGCTTATGAACTCTTTATGGCTTCAGCTAGTTACTGCCCTGCTCCAAATTCCTGTTTCCCTCCCCGCTGCCCCTCTCCCATAGTGCATAGTAGGCTATCACGGGCACAGTCAGTACAAATCAGTGGTTTTAAAAACTTCTCCCGTAGCTTTCTCTGCCAATGGCAAGCAAGGGACTAACTATCAACACTAACTGCCCTGGATGAGACAATAGAACAAACGATAGGGTAACTAGCAAGATCGAACGCTGAAGTGTGAGCCTTTGTAAGCTTCCTTTTTCTATTCAGTGGGATGGTTCAGTTCTGCGTGTTTGCCACAGTGGGGAGCTGCCTGAGGATTTAAATCGGAAGCCCTCCCCAGTGAGTCATGGATTCCAAGTACAAGTAGCTGTGCAGAGAGGGTTAACAGCCATGGGAACCTGCCTTCTCTTCTGGTGAGGGTGACCGCTGTGGCGTGAGCGAACGATGTCTCTCTTCAGGAACCCAGCAGCGGCTAGGGGGATGGGTGGGTTAGCGAACAAACCTCTGTGCTGCTGAGTCTAGTGCAGTGGTTCTCAAATTTGTTTGAGCCGCACACATCCCCTTCCACTTGTTTGTGGCAGTTGAGACCCTCCTCCTGCCACACACACACCCCCTCTCTTCCTTTCTCCCTTCCTGCTTTCCTGTTTCTTCCCCTCTTTTTCTCCCTTGTTTTTCTTCCTCTTTCTTTCTCTTGCCACCCCATTATTTTGGAGATTCCCTCAGTTCCATAAGAGTACGGAGCTAGGTGTTTGTCAGCTGGTGTCCTCCTTGCGCTCCTCTCCCCCCCCGAACACTTGAGAACCTCGAGTCTAGTGCAGAGGTGACCAGATGGCAGCTTGGAGCCACGTACGGCTTTCAAGTACTTGTACTGTGGCTCTTGCCAGAAGTGGCAGCCTGGCAGGCGGCTCCTTCAAAAACAAGAGACGTTGAGCCACGGTTTCCGCTACTGGAGCTCCGTGGGAGCCTTGATGGGAGAGAAAGGAATTGAGAGAAGACTTGTTACCCCCATCCCCGGGATCAGGAGAAGCTGTGATCGATGTAATGTTGTGTGTTGTTGCTGCCAATAATATGAACGTGTTGGTGTGCAGCTCTTGGGCTTGGGGGCTTTGCCCACTCCTGGACTAGTGGAAGGACAGCACAGCAGACGAATGTCTGCCCAATCTAAGCACTTTGCCGGTATCGGTCTTTAAAGCAACGGGGGAAACCAGCTCTGCAGCATTGAAACTGCAGCTGGTTTCTTTTTCTACGTGTTCTCCAACCTCATCTTTCTTATAAAGGACAAGTGCTACATAAGTAATTGCAAGAACTGTGATCCAGTAATCACTTACTCAGGAGTAGCCATAGAGCTTCAGTGAGAGCTACTCTGGAGTAAGTGGTGTATTGCAGCCAAGGTTTTTCCACTAAATGCAGCGAATGCCCTCAGTTCAGCGTGTGACAGCAGTCGAAAAGGCAAACAGAAATGCTAGGAGTTATTTGGAAAGGGATAGAGAATAAAACCTGAGAACATCATAATGTTGCTCGATAAATCTAGGGTGTCACCACACCTTGAATATTGCGTGCAGTTCTGGTTGCCCCTTTTCAAAAAAGATAGGGTAGAACTGGAAAAAGTGCCAAGAAGTGATTTAAAAAAAAAAAAGATCAAGGGTATGGAACGGTTTCTATGGCTTGATAGGTTGGGGCTCTTCACCTTGGAGAAGAGACAATGGAGGGGATAGGATAGAAGTTTGTAGAGTCAAGAGTGGCATGGAACAAGTAAATAGGGAGCTGTTATTTTGCCTCCTAAATAATACTAAAGCTAAGGGACTCTATGAAACTAACTGGCAGCAGATTTAAAATAAACCATAGGAAGGATTTTTTTTCACTGAACACATAGTTTAAGGATGTTGCACAGGCCCGTAGCGTAGCTGGGTTTAAATAAAGATTGGATAAGTTCATGGAGGCTAGGTCCATAAATGGCTATTAGCCAAATGGTTCGTGGGACATACCCTCTGATTGACAGGAGCTGGGAGTGAACAGCGTGGCATGGATCACTCTGTTATGATTAGCTGGGTACTTCTTTGAAGTGGCTGAGAGTAGCCAGTGTTGGAGACTGTCAGATGCTGGGCTAGGTTTGTCACGAAGGGACATGAGGTCACACAGGAGAGATTCGGGACTATAGGTCTAACACATATGTATAGCTAGAGGTTAATCATGGATGTAATGTTGAGAACTGACAAGTCAGTTCATGTAATCATGTACGGTAAAACTGAGAATCCGAAACTCCAGGAAATGGAAAGAGATAAAGACTGTAGATTCAGTACAGAGAGCCAGACAGAAACCAATTTAGATGCAAATGGATCTTCCTGTTTACCTCTCTGCGGACGTGACAATCACCAGGTTTCCCTGAGCGGGAAGAACTAACAAAGACTTTGAAATGCTATTTAAGCAAACAGACAAGACAAAGAGCAGCCGTCTTCTGCCACCTCTTGAAGAGAGCTCATCTCCATCTTGCCGGCCAGCAAGCGACTGCTGGAACTATGGACTGAGAGAAGGAACTTTGCTTTCTACCACCAAAGAGATCAGGGCCCAGTCATTTACATCACTGACTGACAATGGACTTTCTCTAGGGTAAGCTTTATATAGAGATTCACCCAGTATAGAATAGGATGCGTTATATTACTTTTCGTTTTGATTAGCCACTCTGTATCAACTGTTCTAGCTTATGTAATCAATAAACTTTCTTTTTCTCTTTATGAAGAAGTGTCTGTAGTCTAACATTGGAAACACAAGCTGAGCAACTTGAGCTTCCAAGCCCAGAGAGAGAAAGAGTCTGTGAATGGGAAGCTTTCTGGGACCTTGGGTGGCAAAAGGATTCTCCCCTTCTCAGGACTGGACCAGCCAGAGAGAGAGAACTGGTTCAGGGGGGCTGCAAGTGAGGGAAATTGAGTCACCCAACCCAGGAAAGTGGGGGTGTTGGAGCCGCAAACCCGTGACAAGGTTGACCATTGATCTGACCCAGAATGGCACAACTTATGTTCTTATAGAAAATGGCCTGTTTTTTGCAAATTGTCATATCCTTTAAAAATTCATTGTATACAGGTTAAATAACTTTCAGATGTCAATTTGATGCAAACTACAAGAGTGGTAAGACTCCATTTTTTAGAGTCCAAAGCTTCCAGCCTCGAGTATCAGTCTTTTGAAGTCATTGGAACTCTTGGCCTTATGGGTTTCAGAGTCGGGCCTATTAAATAACGTTCATATTTTCACATCATCTTGTATGACAGTTGTTAAAAGAAATACTGCTGCTTAAGCTCAGCCCCCTCTCCTGGAGCGTATTTCAGTACTTTATAGATGTCCCCAAAATGTACCACAAATATTTTTGCGGTTACGTGAGGCATGCGTGCACCAGACTGGACATGCAATGATTAATGTTTGGTTAAAAATCCAGTGAGTGTTCTCATACAGTGTGTAATCAATTCCACCGAGTGGGGTCTTATGGCTTGAGCATGTGACAGAGGATTAGTTACTCCCTCATGGTTGTTTAACAAGGCAATAAGCGTATCTTTCATGTGCCTTATATGTTTTTTGTTAAATGCCGTAAATAAATAAATAAAAATGCTTTGAACTTCTCCCTTTCCCTGAACTCCAGATTCATCACACATGAGCACCCTAAGTTCTGTCTTTGACCTCCTGCTCAGTTCTGTCTGGTTGGTTGCCTTTTCCTTTTCTTGGGCTTACCAGGGAAAAGGAGCTTTGCTTTCTTCTCTCTTTGGGGATCATATCTCGGCTTGTGCAGTACAAAGGAAAGTATCGACTGTGGAAATAACAGAGGTGAACACCACAGCTGCAGGATTGACATGGAGATGACCTAGCCGTTGGGGAAATGATACTTTTCCACGGCTCTGTTGAAGACATAAATCTTCCCCTCCCTTCATTTTCTATGGGATTCTCTCAAAGCTGTGATTTTTTATGGTAGGAATATTTCTTGTGCCTTACAAGAGATAAAAACAAAAAGAAAAGGAAGATGGAACTCCTAGAGCTGAGTTTCCCAAACTTGGAAGTCAGAACCCCTTAAAAGGTTGCACCACTTAGAGATGGGGTGACAGTCCTGACTGCCGTTTCACATACTTTGACTTGTAGTGGGTTCCACTTCAGTAGAGTTTGAATTTCTGGATAAGTCCAATTCATTTGTTTTCCATAGGAATGTATTACTCCTTGATCTGGATGAGTAGAATTTGAAGGTGTATAGAGTGTGCCCATCCAACTAAAAATATTAAGATCTTTGTGTGTATTAATGATTTCTTGGCAGCATGTGGTTAACATGCTGTAGTCTATATTCTCTCAGGGTGAGTCTTCATGTTGGGCAGGCTGGAGATCCCATTGGGGAACATCAGTTCTGTCTCCAGCTCTCTGGACATGCAGACTGACGATAACAACCAGGCAGAGCCGTGTGTGTTTGTGAGAAATCCTTCCAGTTCTGACTGGGAGTCTGTCATGGGGAAAAGGGGGCAACACAGGCATTTGGGGTGATGGGACACAAAGTTTGGAGTGCTGGTGGGTAAATATGGTAACACAGCTAAAGATTAGCAGATTGTGAACCTGATCGCCTTGCTGAACTGGTTAGGCAAGGCGGAGGGACCGAAAAACCCATTGTCAGGCAAAACAAGCCATCAGTTGGCCAGGTGACTGATGGGGGGCGGGGGGATGGCAACCCACCTACAAGGACATTGAAATAACAATAGAGAAGCAGGAAGAAGTGACCCACGCCCCCTGCAAACAAGGTGAAGACACAGGATCTTCAGACACTCTCTTCCATCTTGACCAGCCAAGGGAAAGCAGCTCACTGGAGAGGCTGCACAACCACTATGAACTAGAGACTTTTCAGTGCACTAAAGGAAGGAGCCTGGCCTCAACACCCAGGCCGAGAAGCACTGACCCAATCTGGACTGAGCCTCAGGGTAAGAGGACAGTTGGGGAACTTCAGTGTATTTTAGAATGCGTTGGTTTGATATTTGATTTATTGACTTGCACTATCTAATCAACAGCCTTGTACTTGTATGTACTGAATATATGTTTTATAACCAAGCCTAGCGTGCTTGTGTTTATTCGGCCTTAAGGGGGTTCATTAAGGGGGCACTCTATCTAGGTGAGAGCCTAGACGGACCTTTTTCATATAAGACAACCCCACCATGAAGTCTTCCAAGCTACGGGTGGCCAGAGAAGGTTCTCTGAGTTATGGCTGGGCTGGGAGATCAAGGGGAGGTGTTTCTGGGGGGTGCGGACCTCCGAAAGCTCCCTGATAGCAGTGAGGGTTTCTGATTACTTGGAAACCCACGTGGGCACAGGCAACTGGGTTGTGGCTGGCCTAGTGGGCATTCAGGGGACAGCCGAGAGAGAGGGGGGGACTCCGATCCCCGTGACAGAGTCTCAAGCAGGCTGTAAAGGGAGTGAGCACCAGGTTTCTCTGTCTCCAGCCCACCCAAGACTACTTGGGCTGATAGGATATCTCTCATGCATGCACAGCTCTGCCCAGCTGTCTGCTTGAACTCAGCTTTTGAGGAGAGCGAAGGAGACTGGAGATGGAAAAACCTGGTGCTTACTTAATCTGAACATCGGTGTTTTTTCCATCTCCAGGTCCATTTCCTTACGGGCTGGCTAAGTAGAACTTCTGATAAGTTGAACTTTTTTTACGTGACTGGAGAAATTTGACTCAAACAGACTCCACTGTAATTGATTTCTGGGGTTACAGCTTTATATTTAAATCTCATAATGGGGCTACTGAGGCAAAATGCTTGGGACCCCACTAGGCAGAGGCTGTGAGGAGGCTTCACATCGCTTTGAGAAGACACTGAATTACATTGAAAGAACCTAATGTTTTGTCACCTCCCACCCCACCCGCGTGCAGACAAAACCAAAATAATTTTGTATTCATGATAAATGAATGGGACTTGTGTTAAGACCAAGTACAAATTGGGAAGTTTTCCTGCATTTTTACTGTGCATCCTAGCCCTTGATTTTCTTGTTTGTTTCACTGCGGTTTGACTTGAAAGGCAAGTTCTGCCAATAGCAGGAATTCTGGGATTTTGAATGTCCAGTCTGATACATACTTTTTCTCCAGGACCCCGTGTATTCTGCGTTTCCACCATTGCCTCCCAATTATGAAAATGCAGAATAAGAACATAAGAAGTGCCATACTAGATGAGACCAGTGGTCTGTCGAGCCCAACATCCTGTCTCCAATAGTGGCCAATCTTGTTCGCTAGGGAGAAGTAGCTTAGGCTTCTTCTCCCAAGCCCGTAGCTTAGGTGTCATCTTTGACTCACCCCTTTCTTTTAAACCCTACATCGACTCTGTTGCCAAATCCTGTCGCTTCTCCCTCCATAACATTGCTAAGAATCGCCCTTTTCGCTCTGTCTCCTCTGCCAAAACCCTTGTTCACGCCCTGGTCATCTCTTGCATCGATTACTGTAACCTCCTTCTCACTGGCCTCCCCCGCTCTCACCTTTCCCCCCTTATTTTCCATCCAAAACTCTGCTCCCAGGGTCACCCACCTCGCCTGTTGCTTCGAACACATGCAGCCCCTCCTTTCCTCTCCTCACTGGCTCCCCCTTCCTGAACGAACCCTGCACAAGCTCCTAGTCTTCGCCTATAAAGCTCTTTACAACCTTGCTCCCCCCTACCTCTCTGAGATAATTTCCCTCCATACTCCAGTCCGTGAACTCCGCTCCTCCTCTGTCCCCTCTCTTGCCCTCCCCTGCTCCCCTAACTGCCTTCATCCCTTCTTCCTAGCTGCCCCCCCACACCTAGAATTCCCTCCCTGCCCACATCCAACTCGCCCCCTCCCTTCGTACCTTCAAATCCCTCCTCAAGACCCACCCCTTCCGCTCTGCCCTCCCCGACTCCTCGCTCCCCTCTCCTAACTCCTGCTGATACTTTCCATCCAGTACAATCTGTTACCTGAGGTCTGTGTACTCATATCCTCACCACATGGACCAGCCAGCCATCATTCTCGTTGTAACCAAGCCAAGCACGTGCACCTGGGACCTCGCATCTTCGTGAATGTTACACTCCTTGTCTCTCCCTCTGTTCCCCTTTCTTTGTCTCCCCCTCTCCCCCGTCTCTCAGATTGTAAGCCCTAGAGCAGGGGCCGTGTCTATAGCGCCAGGTACACTGCTGGTGCTATATAAATGCTTGCTGCTAATAATAAATAATAATAATAATTAATAAAGTACCCAGCAGGTTTTAATGGAACTATCCATTCCCTGTTGTTCGTTGCCAGCGTCCAGCAATCAGAGGTTACATCCCCCAGTCTACTTGACTAATAGCTGCTAATGGACCTATCCTCCAAGAACTTATTCAAACCTTTTTTGAACACAGCTATACCACTGGCCGTGGCCACACTAGTACTATTTGAGAAGGTAAATATCCGTTCCCTATTTACGTGTTCCACGCCACTCGACATGATTTTATAAACGTCTGTCATATCCCCTCTCAGCCATCTCTTCTCCAGTCTGAAGAGCCCTAACCTATGAAGCCTCTCTGTGTACAGAAGCCGTTTCCCTTAATCATTTTTGTTGCCCTTCTCTGTACCGTTTCAAGTTCTACTATATCTTTTTTTGAAATGGGTCCACCAGAACTGCACACAATATTCAGGGTGCAGTTGCGCCATAAACTTATATAGAGGCATTATGATATTTTCTGTTTTATTCTCTATCCGTTTCCAAAAAATCCCCCACCCCCATTTTTTACCCCGTCCCTCTTGCAAAAGCGAATCGGGGCGAATTACAATAATGAAAATAAAACCACAATTACCACAAAACCACAGTTACAAACATTACAATAAATATAAAACACATACAATAACAATATAAAACTGCAATAAAAAACTCTATCTTGTGTGTAAAAAATTCCATACCCCCCCCCACTCAAGTAATCCATTATTATTATTATTATTATTACCAGACCGCAGCCTCCTTCAGGCAAACCAGCACCCTCCCCTCCTGGAGGGAAGTGTTGATAACCCCCACCAGCATTGGCCCCAATGTCTCCCTGGTAGCTCTTACCGACCAGGATGGGTATGGATCTAATTCACAAGTTGTGGCTCGAACAGACCCCAGCACATCGGTTGCATTGGTAGGCATCGGCAATTGAAATTCATCCCACAAAACATGACCAGACAGGTTATTCCTAACCTCTGACTCTGCCACAGCCTCTGAAATGGCAGAGTCAAAGTCATGCTCAATGCGAGCGATTTTGTCCGCAAAGTACTTCAAAAACATATCACAACGGGCTATGGACAAATCTGGTTCCAGGCAGAGACAGGCTGGACCGACCAGACCTCTCACCACTTGGAACAGCTCCGCTGGACGTGACTGAGCAAATGCAATGACTGCAGCAAAGAATCGCTTCTTTGCTGCCCTCACCGCCACGGCATAGGACTTCAAAAATGCCCTATGCCGCAACCAATCGTCTTGGGTGTGAGTACGGCGCCACCGTTGCTTGAACTGCCTCCCTTCACACTTCATACATCCCAGGTCCTCCGTAAACCATGGGGACCTGTGGAGCTGATGCGTTGGAGCAGACGCCTAGGAGCCACCTGATCAATGGCCCCAGCCAACCAGCTATTCCAGATGGCCACGAGGTTGTCGATAGAGCAGCCATCGAGGTCAACAGGTAATTCCCCAAGAGCATTCCGTAACCCTTCTGGTTCCAGGCTAGGATGTAGGTTTGCAGGAGGTAATGGTCTCTCCATGGCAAGAGTGAACACGACCCCCTCCCCCCCCCATCATCGGACCCCCCGCCTCAAAGTCAGTGCAGAAAACCAAATCCAGAGTGTGCTCCTGCTCATGTCAGGCCCCTCACCACCTGGGACAGGCCCACGGTTGCCATGGCATCCATGAACTCCTGCTCCGCCCCTTGCAATCCCACCTCGGCATGGATATTGAAGTCCCCCAAGACAATGAGCTATGGGGACTTCCAGACCAGGTCCGAGACCAGAGCTGCTAGAGCAGACAGCGATGCCGCTGTGAAGTGGGGTGCATCGTACACCAGCAAAATCCCCAACCTGTCCCTGGCTGGACCTTCCAGTCTGTCTCTGGCCAAATCAATCACAAGATGGAGACGCTCTATCCCAGACTCGGTCTGCACTAAAAACCTCTCTGCGACCAACCCACCCCTAAAAATAACAGCTATGCCCCCCCCCCCCCCCCCCCCNNCCCCCCCCCCCCCCCTGCCCCCGGGCTGGTGCTGGATGGAGTACCCAGCTGGAATGAGATCTGCCCAAATAATTCCTAACATTCTATTTCCTTTTTTGACGGGTGGTGCACGTTGAGCTGAAGCTTTTAATGGATTGTCCACAGTGACTCCAAGATCATTTTCCTGAGTGGTAACCCCTAATATAGAACCCAGCATTGTGTACATATGGTTTGGATTATTTTTCCCTACGTGCATCATTTTACGCTTGTCGACATTAAATTTCATCTGCCATTTAGTTGCCTAGTCACCTAGTGTTGCAAGAGCCTCCAGTAATTCCTCACAGTCTGCTCAGGTTTTAACTACCTTGAATAACTTTGTCATCTGCAAACTTGATCACCTCACTCTACTCCTGTTCGCAGATCATTAATGAATATATTAAACACCACCAGTCCCAGTACAGTTCCCTGGGGCACTCCACTATTAACAGGGGTTTTGCCTTTGTCCACTAGATGTAGTGATTATCTAAAACAAAAAATCTAATGGTTTAAAAAAAGGTTGAAGGCACAACCATCTACAAAACTAAAAACGTACGTCTTAAAAAAACATTTCACAAAATACTTTTTACCCTAACTTAAGCTCCCCAAAACATGAAAATTAATTACAATTCTAATTAAAAAAACATTTAACATACATTACAACAAAAATTAAATGCCAAAAAGCATGGAAATTATTTCAAACTTTTCTATCTATATTTCATACTTTACCAGCAACATGAACATAATATATGTACTTAATTTCTTACCATACATACTTACTCTTATTAATACTTATCCCTTCCACCTGCCCGCTCGACCCAATCCCCTCCCGCCTCCTGACCTCCGTTGCTCCCACTGTCGCCCCCGCCCCTTCTACATGTCATTAATCTCTCCCTCTCCACTGGCTCCTTCCCCTCCGCCTTCAAACATGCCGCTGTCTCTCCCATCTTCAAAAAGTGCACCCTCGACCCTTCTGACCCCTCTAGTTACCGGCCAGTCTCCCTCCTACCCTTCGCCTCTAAGCTTCTAGAATGTGTTGTCTACTCCCATTGCCTGGATCTCCTCTCTGCCAACTCATCCCTGGACACTCTCCAATCTGGCTTCTGCCCCCTTCACTCCACGGACACGGCCCTTACCAAGATCACCAACGATCTATGGGTCGCTAAATCTAAGTGCCTCTACTCTATTCTTGTCCTCCTTGACCTCTCTGCTGCCTTTGATACTGTCGACCACTCACTCCTGTTGACTCTCTTCGCTCCCTAGGCTTCTGTGGCTCTGTCCTTCACTGGTTCTCCTCCGACCTCTCTGACCGCTTCTTTAATGTGTCCCTTCCCAATTCCAACTCCTCCTCCCTCCCCCTCTCGGTGGGGGTTCCCCAAGGCTCTGTCCTGGGCCCTCTCCTCTTCTCTATCTACACCCTGTCCCTTGACAAACTCATTGCCTCCCACGGCTTCCAATATCACCTTTACGCTGACGACACTCAACTCTATCTCTGCACCCCCCTCCCCTTCTGTCCAAGCTCGCCTCATCAACTGTCTCTCTGATATCTCCGCCTGGATGTCCCAACGTCAGCTCAAGCTCAACATGGCTAAGACTGAGCTCCTTATCTTTCTTCCCTACTCTTCCTCTTCCCTGTCCATCCTTATTGATGGGTTCACCATCCGTCCTGTCCCCCAAGCCCATAGCTCAGGCTTTGTCTTTGACACTCACCTTTCCTTCAAACCTTACACCGACTCTGTTGTCAAGTCCTGTCCCTTTGTCCTCCGTAACATTGCACGGATTCACCCCTTTCTCTCTGTCTCCTCAGCCAAAACCCTTGTTCACGCCATGGTCATCTCTCGCCTTGACTACTGCAACCTCCTCCTTGTTGGCCTCCCCCGCTCTCACCTGTCCCCCCTTATTTCCATCCAAAACTCCGCTGCTAGGATCATCCACTCGGCCCGCCGCTCTGACCACGTGCAGCCTCTGCTCTCCTCACTTCATTGACTCCCCCTTCCCGCACGCATCCTTCACAAACTCCTGGTATTTACTTACAAAACCCTTCACAACCTGGCTCCCCCTTACCTCTCAGTCCTTATCTCCTTACACACTCCTGCATGCACTCTCCACTCCTCCTCTGTCCCCTCCCTTGCTCTCCCTCTTCTCCCCTGCTCTCCTAACTGCCTTGGTCCCTTCTCCCTTGCTTCCCCCCATGCCTGGAACTCCCTCCCTGCCCACATTCGTCTCGCCCCCTTCCTCCGCACATTCAAATCCCTCCTCAAAACCCACCTCTTCCTCGCTGCCTTTCCCGACACCTGTTAGAACTCCCCGCTCAATACTTACTGTCTGCCCTCCCCATTGACTCCTGCCTAACTGCAACCAAGCCAAGCACATGCACCTGAGACTTCGCATCCGCTTGAATGTTTTTATCCCTTGTCTCTCCCTATGTCCCCTCTCCTTGTTTCCCTCCTCCGAGTCTATTAGATTGTAAGCTGTAGGCAGGGACCGCATCTATCTCATTGTTCTGTAAAGTGCCAGGTACACAGCTGGCGCTATACAAATGCTTATAATAATAATAATAAAACCAATTCTATACAGTTCTTTACACTAACATTGGCAACATTTCATTCTATAAAGTGTATACATTTTTTATATATGTAAACAACAGAGTTAAGGCACTTAGAAAAGTAAATAAGGCGTTGCAAGTAAATAAATGATGAGGATAGGAATGGGACAAAACATAGGAACTGGAAACTGATAGGAGTAACACTAGAAAAATTTACCAGGCATTTACCAGCCTGCAGACTAAACCTTGTTCTAGGAAATGTAGCTCTGGGAAATCTAGTTCTGTACAGTTCTAGGAAATGTAGAGAGGGTGCTCTCAAATTCCTACTAGCTAGCTGCCTTCTTTTTGTTTTGGAAGTCTTGGGTTTTAACCCAAATGACTGGTTTGTGCCCAGAGTGTTTCCGAGGCTTCCTTTCTCTTTGAGCAGTAAACCCTGCTGTGTGATTGAGGTGGGACGACCTTAGAAGGAAAAGAGAGCAAGACATGCCATTCTCTCTGAGTGGCCTCCAATTTTCCAATCTACTTGCCCAGGGTCGTCTGAAAAACCTCAGCTGTAACGACCCTTCACATGTTCTCCCATTTGGAAGCCAAAGGGTATGATAAAATAAGTGGGACCAGAATAATAGGTTTTATCTAATCTTCGACTAATGGTTTCCCCTTGTTTTTATGGCAAGGAACAGATTTTGGCTAGTGTCTTTTTATGTGTATGTGATTGCATTTCATTTCATAGCAGATGTCCCATAGAACCTCCACTGGGCATGTTTGATCTATGTACTATTCAACGAACCACCAAACAAAACCACCTAACAGATCCCTTGTTTTCCAGTGCTGACCTTTTTGAAGATGAAACTGTTCATCATGTGTTAAAGTACAAGCCCTGGTGGGTTGATGCTCATGCGAAAAAGATGGCTTCTCAGAGCAGTAGTCACCAGGAGGAAGATGCTCAAACTACATTTGGTAAGACTTTGCGTTCGCTTTTCATTGCTGCTTGCTAGTTGGCTGTCCCCAAGGTTTTTAGTGTCATGGTTCTAGATGACAGTGTTTTACAATATTATTAGCACCTTTCCTTAAAAGGGGTGTGCATTTGTCCACACCACACATTCTTTTGAAAAATGATTATTAAAGAATCCTTTAGGAGAGTTGGTTGTTTCCTTGGGATAGCTTATACGAAAGGGTGAACTAATCATCCCCTCTGCAGGGCTTATTTGTATGTGCTGGGATTCCAAGACATATGGTAATTTGAGAAAGATGCTGTGTGATTTGAGCATATAAAACTGCATGGACCAATGGGGAACATCTGAACCATCGATGGTTTGGCAGCCAAGAGGCGGTGAAAAGTTGCACAGAAAGCCCAGACACAATAGATGAAATGTTGATGTCTGCTGTAGGGCGTTGATATCCACCACCGGCGCAAGTTTTACGTTTTACTGGTGTTACATGGAGCAGCAGTGTTAGCCCTTAAAAATTTTTCTACACATTCGAATGCTGCGAGCAAGAAGCTCCCTTTGAACGTCAGGATGTAGTTCTGAAGGACTTTATGGAAGCCTATATAAAATAATGAGTCTAATTTCAGATTAAAACTGCCTTTGATCTGTACTTCCATGGCTTGCAAAGCAGTGCTGGTGGTAGCACCAACAATGTGCTTGGCATTGAACATTCATGGTGAGACCGGTTCCAGCCTTCAGGGGGCTTAAAGTACAAGATGGACAAGAGGGATGAGAACATAGGAAGAGACAGTGATGCATTCAAGAACCAGGGGTAGGAAACATCAGCCCCCGGAGGTAGATGCAGCCTGTGTTTAGTTTTTATATGGCCCCTTCCCACATCTGGTCTCTGGATGCAGTTCCTACCCCCAAGTACTGAAAAAAATGAACTCGGGGAATGGGGAGCAGAGCTGAGGGCATGCACACCAGGACAGGGGACAGACCCATGGTACAGATCCATGAACTGGGCATTCCTTTTCCTGTCCACACCCCTTAAGCACATTCCCCCCTCCAAAAAATAATAATTCTGTGCACCCGCTCAGAGCTTGTAGTCATTTTCAACGTGGCCCCTGAGAAGGAAGAGTTTCTCCACCCCATTCAAGAAGTGGTTGGTGTGCACTGCTTAGATTAGTTACAATCCAATGGTTAATCCTGGAGGATAACATTGCATAATGAGAAGTATAAACGAGCAGTTCCTGGGAGTGAGAAGCCAGGGAAAGCCTAATGGAAGAGGTAGGTTTTTAGGTAGGCTGCCAGTGTATTCATGAAAGCTTTTTATACTGTGCAGTCTGGTATGAAATCAGTACAAATGCCACACTGTCTTGTGTTCTCAATTAATACATCCACAGGCTCAGACCATACAAAGATTCATTTTATGCCTTTCAGTGTAACAGACATTTCCCTCTTAACGTGGAAGTACTTATTATTTCTGCCCATGACAAGGAAAACTACTTCAATTTGTATCACGTCAAAGAAATAAAAAAACAAACAAAAATGGAAGCATTGTCGCTTATATTATATTTGTAAACCAATTTATGTTTCAGAATGTGAGCGGTTAATAAGAGGTGCCAATCTCAGTCCATACGAAAATTGATCTTTGATCAGAACTATTTGATTTTGGTGTTGGAAATCATTGTCTGCAGCTTTCTAAGCATTTTTGTAAAGCTGTGTATTTTCAAAGCTGTACACCTGTTCTTGGGCAATAATAGTTTTGGAAGTGATTTATTTTACTTTATATATTTTTTGTTGCTGCAGTTGGCTCTGTATTATTTTTGTATTTCAGGGAGCTTTTTGTACTTCAGATGAGAGAGACGGGTCAAAATAAGTCCCTCTCATCTGAAAATTCCTAATAACCATGGAGGTAAAAGAACCCTACCAGAATATTATTTTCCAGTAGAAAAAGGGCTTAAAAATGGATCTGGCTACACTGTTAACATGTTAAAATGTCTGGAGAGAGAGGACGTCTACTATATTGGTTCAAAAACGTACGACATGGAGTCAGCAGTTCAGATGGGGTGAAAACAGACATGACGCTAACCACCCTTTAACCACCCTTGGTGGTTATTTATGCATGTTGCAGGGCTGTATTGGTGCCCTATGCAGCCCTNGTTATTTATGCATGTTGCAGGGCTGTATTGGTGCCCTATGCAGCCCTGCAACATGCATAAATAACCACCAAGGGTGGTTAAAGGGTGGTTAGCGCCATGTCTGTTTACCCCCATGTTCTCTCTTATGAAATTATTTGGGTCACAGTCATCTACTCCAGGTATATCTAATGAGAGCTGAAACTGGTATGTTAAATGTGGCAACATGAACTCAATTAAGAGCTATAAAGTATTGGTTCAAAATTAAAACTTATTTGCCTAATAAGTTTCCCAAAATTTGCCTTTTTAGAAGTTCAAAGTTCTCCTAATCTTTTAAACTACTCCTGACTATTGGATATTAAGAATAATCTTTCTAGGCATGGACTATCCTGTTGAAGCCCTAGCCCAGAGGTGGCGAACCGTTTCCCTCTCCTGAGCCCCCCCGCCCCCTTCTCTTATTTCTCACGAAATGCCTGGAATCATTGAGCTCTTCCCACAGAGGCAGATCAAGAGAAAAGCGCGCACAGGACAGTTACGTTGAAGCAGGGGTGGGGAACATTTTCCCTCAAGGGCTGATTAGAAAATTAGTACAAGTTTCAAAGGGCACATAAAAGTTAGGGGCAAGGGTGCGCTCAGGAAGAGGCAGTCCAGATCATAGATCTGTGTCATCTATATGCATTACCTCTTCTCCCCACCCTTACCCTGAGCTCATTTTTTCAGTGCGGGGGCGGGGGAGGAACTGAATCCAAGAACTGGAAAGGGGTAACATAAAAACTAGCCATGGGGTGCACTTGACCTTGAGGCCTGAGGTTCCACCGCCTCTACCTTAGTTCACATACCAAGCCTCTTCGAATACTAGAGCCTCCTTTACCTTGTGTATGCTGACAATAGACTAGCTGTCAATATTTTATACTCTTTTTTTGTTGTAAATATCAACCGTCTAAAAATAGGTTTGGTGTTAGGAATGGGAGCAGTTTGGAGAACGCTGAAGGCTTTGATTTTTCTGTTGTAGAGTAGTGGCAACCTTTTAGATTTATGAAGAAAGGTGTGGGTGATTGTAGTGATGGCTGAAAGCATGCAATAGCATAATGTGGTTTTCAGTTACTTCTATAGAGTTTTTATTGCTGGTTATCTCTAGTGTTGATGCTTCAGAACTTAAAAGCATATTCTCCATTTCCTTTACAGGAACAGAGACTTCTCTGAACCCTCACCTGATAAAATGGGTTTATCTTAATTAAATTGAAGACGCTAAATGGAGAAAAATGTCTAACTTCATATCGGATACTAAAAAATAGCGAAGGAGGATTCAAACTCTTAATAGGGGCTCAGTTAGTATGTTAATGATAGCCTGGATTAGAGATGGGGAACATCTCGATGTGGCCCGGGGCTAGTTCTTATTTGATCCTTTTCGGTTCCTGGATCTGGCCCCTGAATACAGTTCCTCCTTCCAAGCAGTGAAAGACTGAGCGAGGAAGGGTGTTGAGATGAGGGCATGCACACAAAGATAAGGGACAGATCCATGCCGTTACATACATGATCTGGACCTTCCTCTTGGAGAGCACACCCCTTAAGCACTCCTTCCCCAACATCTATGCAGCCCTTGGAGCTTGTACTAATTTTTAATGTGGCCCCTGGAAGGGAAAAAGGTTGCCCACCTCCGGTCTAGATAACCAGAGTCCTATTTCAAACCCATTCTATCGAAGCTGAAATCAGTTATCAGCCAGGCGTCGCATCTGATAAAAACTGCCCTACTGGGACAGACTAATGGTCCGTCTAGCCCAGTATCCTGTCTGTGACAGTGGACGCCTTCAGTCATTTCAGAGGAAGTGTACAAATAGATTATAGATGGAGTGATCCATTCCGTATCATTTGCTCCCTGCAGTGCTATTGGCCTGCACAGCATGCTGCGGCGATGGGCTCAATAGGTTGTGTGTTGTGGTAAAAAGTGCTTCCTGTTGGTTTTTTTAAACTGACCGCAAGTTAATGTCATGAAGTGTCCCTTAGTTGTAGCATTTTGAGAGGGAAAATAATAGCTCCCTTTTTTAGAAGGCACCACTCATGATTTTATAGGCTGATACCGTATCCCCTGGCCTTGTCAGCTCTCTTTCTAAGCTGAAGAGGTCTAAACCTATGAGCCCATCCTCATATATAGAAGCTTATTCCATACCCTGGACTGTTGTCGTTTCCCATGTTTTGTACCTTTTCCTGTTCTACCATCTCCGCGTTTATAGGTGGGGCAGAACCATGTGCAGCATTCATGGCACCGCCAAAGAAATGTAAAAAATATTTATGAAGTAAAATGCGGCTCATGCTATAATTATTTATGATACTCTGCAGAGTTTGTAATGCAGCATCGTAATATAGTGTTTTGGCATCCTGATTGTCTTTCCCCTATTTTATTTGTTCACATCACCTGCTGGGTATTACCCAGCTGTTCCTTATGGCCACAGTAGTGGATTCAGCGATACAAGGAAAGGATCACAGGAGAATGAAGGCACCAGCTAGAACATCTCCTGTTTCAACTCCTCTACTGATCCATTGCTTGTGTGGTTCCTGGTTTGTGAGTTCAACTGTGTGTGCTTCTAACTCTGCTGTTGCTGGAAGTCACAAACATCTAAACATAGGGTATTTTCAGACGTTACGGGCACCCGATTCACCACAATGGATTTCCAGCGGTGGCGAACTGGCTAACCGCCCCCCCCCCCCGTGGGCAAGGGAGGCCCCAAACAGACGTGACGGGAGCGGGACCATGGCAGGGAATCGGACCGGCAGACGATGGCCCGGGGCAGCACAACAGACGTTACGCCGATCCCGGGCCGGGCTGTGGTCAAAGCACCCGGAAGGCGCCAGGGCGGCTTGTCCTGGTTGCTGCCGTGTGCCCTTTAAATCTCCCTCCCCAGCCTGTGTTGTTGCTGGTTACCTGGCAGCGATGCTGTGTGCTTTGTCCCCAGCTGGGAATCCTGTTGCTTGATTCTGGCCGGTGGTTGCCGTTCAGTCGTTACTTTTTATTGTTTCCCGGTGGGAATCGCGTTGACCACGTTTTCAGAGATGGTCCAGGCTGGAGCTCTGGAAGCGTTATTTTCGACCCCTGGTGGGGATTGACTGTGGTGAACATCTGGCGCCCCCGAAACAGACGTTCAGGGCGCTTTGGTCCCACTGCGGGATTGACCGTGGTTGACTGATCTCGGAACGTCTGAAAATACCCATAGCGTAGCCTAGCGGATAAGGTGTTGAACTGGGATCTGAGAAACCAGAGTTTGAATCCTGTCTTAGCAGTGTGTGGCCTTGAGCAAGTCATGATCTCTGAGCCTCGGTCCCCATTTGTAAAACAAGAGTAATAACGGTCTACCTCAGGAGATAGTTGCGGGAGTGAACTAGAGAAGGATTGTAAGGCACTTTGGACATATAAATAATAACAATAATAATCCTGCCTCTTCCAATATCTACTCGGAAGTTGTCCCTCACTGGACAGTGGTATTCCAGGCTCTCTCCTGCCTACGTGTTAGCAAGACAAATGTCTGGGAAAAATTTCTTTATTGCTGAACTGATCTATTAAATCAATTCAGTTTTTGACCTGGTATAATCACAATGTAGATAGTTTCAACCAAGGAAGGACCTTGGCTGTACTTGCTGTTTGCTTTAATTATCATAAGAGTTTTGGATGGAACAAGTTGTTGATTTATCTACAGGGTAGTCCTTACTTTTTAGTAGTATTCATTGTTTCTGTTTCTTCCTGATTTTGGATAGTACTAAAAATTTTTGCTATTTCCTTGTAAACTGTATTGGAAACTTTTGATATTTCTTCTTTAGTAATTTTGTATTCTCTATTTTATTGCTTGATTCTGTTATCAAGGCTATAGCGAAAGCTTAAGGCCTAATAAAAACATTCATTCATTCTTTATTGCAGTGAGTTTGTAAAAGTAAGAATGGGATGTTGCAGAACCCCCAAGCCCTTACTTTGAGCTCCGCTTTCTCAGACTCGACACATCCAGGCTTGCATCTGGCTGTTCCTGGCATGTTTGCTAGAGTAGACCCATTGAGTTAAAACAATGGATCTCAAACTTTTTGCCTGTATGACGCCAATTTAAGATTTAAATATAATCCTTTGACCCCAGGCAGCAACAAAGGGTGTTTTCAAATGTGACGGTAACACCGTCACCTTGAAAGACGGCCGCCAGATGTTTTCCCGGTTTGGCTCGTGAACATGGTCAGGGCTAGCCCAGGCTGTGACTTGGTGAAATCCCAGTCAGTAGTGGGAGGGGCGGGGAGCTGGGCGCCATGGTGGCTGTCATTGGCTGCTATGGCAGCCCATCAGGGCGGGAGCTGGGCTGCTGCACCTAGTGTGGAGTTGGAGCTGGGCAGATACATGTTTGCCCAGCTCTCCGGCAGCCAGACCCCCATCACGTCACTTTGGGGCCCTGGCCGAATCCTGACCGCGGTGCCAGTCCAGCACCAGACCGGGTCAGTCTATGGCGGTGCTCACCTTAGTTTTACCCAAAGATGTGCAAAGTGTGTTAGTCAAATATCAGTTGGGATTGTGTGACCCGTTCATAGTTTGGGGTCCCCTGTGTATTAGCTTCCGGCCTAAGCCCTGTTACTGCTGTCCTGGCTCAACCTCCCTCTCAGCTTAGCTTGCGGAAGGCTCTCATGGATACTGCAGTACACGGGGAGGCTTGGCAGGGGCTCTGTTCTTGGCAGGACAATGACAGGGCGTGACAGAACGAAGCTCTTCTGTTCGATTGTAACTATATCTGTAAAATGATTTTTGTAATGAGAGCACGTTGTAAAATACTTAATAAGCTCTAGTAATCTATGTGACAATGTAAGGAATTGGTGTGACACTTGATACACTTTCCTTTAGAAATGTTGAAACACCCCCCACCCCCCCGCCAAAGTGCTTTATAAATGACTTTCCTTTAGGGTTACTACTTTATCCATTTGTCTTGAAGATTTCTTTAAACATCAATGATTCCTCCTAACAAAACACTTAGAGGTTTGGGGTTTTTTCAAGTAGTTTTGACCAAAAGGAGTAATCTCCTTTGTTGCACTGTATTGCAGTTAACCACTGGTTTTATTGTTTTTTTTAATTACTGCACTAATTCTCAGTTTTTTCTCCTCTTCTTTTCTCTTAAACGTCTCATTGCCAGATTCCTTTAATCAGCTCTTCTCATTAGCATTTTACGTCTTTTGATTATTATTATTATTTATGTAGGACCTGCAGTATGCCTGGTGTTGAACAGTCATGGCTAGAGACAGGAGCTCCCCAAGGAGCTTAAATGCTAGGATGCACAAGGGAGGAGAGACATGTTGGAGGGAAGAACAGAATGAACCTGTTTTTAAATTAAGCATTTCTATCTCCCCCTTGTGGCACAAAAGTACATCTTTTTTGTCACGCTTTAATTTGCTACCTTCTTGTCCTAAGTGTGTGTGTGCGCCTTTTGTCTGCCCTTTCTGATTATAATCACCCTCCTACCCCCTCTTCCCTCCTTCCCAACTTGGCGTTTTATCATCCAGCTGTTTCATTATAGAATACACTCTGTCGTGCTCATGGCAGAAGTATCATTTTAGGAGTGGACACATTTCTTCTTTTTTCCCCCTTCAGCTGACAGGCCCAAATTTTTGTTCATGCTTACAATGTCTAGAGCAAGTCAAACAATCCTCCAAAAGAGCCGAACTAATTGTATGGTCTTTTCCCATGAAGGAGAAACTTTTGAAAAGCTCTTTTCTGCTTCTAGGGTTCATGCTGGAGTCTCGCGCCTACAGATTCCAGATGAAAGGCTTTATGTTTTGTAACAGTCATGTTCAGCTTAGTTAAAAGTTCATTTTTATTCTGTTTCAAATTGCTGAACACTAAAATTCCTTTTTAGGCAGCACGGAGTCTTCAAAGGCTCAGGTTCACACATGTATTTAATATAGCATTTATATGCTCCAGGGAAAATCTATTTTATTTACAGTAATCCATCATGCTTACCGGAGACCAGTCTCTGATTCCATTTTTAAAGTAGAAAAGAAACACTATCTTTTTTTAAAAAGACCCAGCCTTTCCATAGGCCTCTGAATAATTAAATGAAGACGATTAGTGGGAATTTCACAGGTTTATAATGAGTTAACTTTTTATTCTCTGGGTCTGCTATGCCATTCTTCCTCGTGTTCACTACCGTGGTCACATTAGTGGCAGTGAGCTTTCCTGGACTGAATACTTTTGTAGAGGGAGAAGAACAATTATTTATGTACTGTTGGGGAAAAGTGACTTTTCCTGCTTTAGCTCACACAGAAATTCACCAGGGAGTAGAATTGAGCTTAACTATTAGGCAAATCTTCCTCACTTTTTAAAGAATGTTAAACTTCACAAACTCCAGTATTTATCAGAGATAAAATGAGAAACGCTTTTCATGTCTAAAACCACTAAACTACTCTGCAGACTTAAATACAATCTCATGACATTGTACAGGAAAGAATGTGGCCTCTCCTTCACAAGTGACAGTTATGCCAGGACAGCCAATAGGGAGTGGTGTTTCTATGTTGCCGTTGGAGATTGTTTAAAAGACTGGTTTAGTTTGACTAACCATTTTAATAAACAAAACAAAACCATCGCCTGAAGGTTGGAGTCTACGCTATGGTAAAAGTGCCTGATAACTCTTCCCTGTTGTGACATTTTCTTATTCCGAGTACGCCCAAGAAATTTTATATCTTTGTGTGCTTCTTATTTTTAGAGACTGTGAAAAGAGTACGTGCGAAAAGTCACATTAGAGCAATAAGCAGCCTCATCTGGGCAGTGGCTATTTCTGCTCAAACTTATTTAAATTAGGTACTCAGCATGTAGTATGTAATAACTGATAATAAGACTCTGTCCTTGGCCCATTCCTCTTCTCTATCTACACCCTGTCCCTAGACAAACTCATTGCCTCCCATGGCTTCTAATATCACCTCTACGCTGATGACACTCAACTCTTATCTCTCTACTTGCTCTCTCTCTCCATCTGTTTAAGCTCGCTTCACCAGCTGTCTCTCTGACATCTCTGCCTGGATGTCTCAACGTCAACTCAAACTCAACATGGCTAAAACTGAACTTCTTATCTTCCCCCCTCATCCTTCCTCTCCCTTTTCCCTGTCTATCCTCATCGATGGAGTCACCATCCTTCCCATCCCCCAAGCTCATAGCTTAGGCTTCATCTTTGACTCACCCCCTTTCTTTTAAATCCTACACCAACTCTGTTGCCAAATCCTGTCGCTTCTCCCTCCATAACATTGCTAAGATTCACCCTTTTCTCTGTGTCCCCTCTGCCAAAACCCTTGTTCACGTCCTGGTCATCTCTCGCCTCAATTACTGTAACCACCTTCTCACTGGCCTCCCGCACTCTCACCTTTCTCCCCTTATCTCAGTCCAAAACTCTGCTGCCAGGGTCATCCACTTTGCCCGTCGCTTCAATCACGGACAGCCCCTCCTCTCTTCACTGGGCCCCCTTCCTGAACGAATCCTTCACAAGCGCCTAGTCTTCACCTATAAAGCTCTTTGCAACCTTGCTCCCCCCTACCTTCCTGCGCTAATTTCCCTCCGTACTCCAGTACGTGAACTTCGCTCCTCCTCTGTCCCCTCTCTCACCTTCCCAAGCCTCCCCTGCTCCCCTAACTGCCTTTGTCCCTTCTCCCTAGCTGTCCCCCAAGCCTGGAACTCCCTCCCTGCCCACATCCGCCTCGCCCCCTCCCTTCATACCTTCAAATCCCTCTTCAAGGCCCACCTTTTCTGCTCTACCCTCCCCAACTCCTCGCTCCCCTCACCTAACTTCTGCTGATACCGACCATCCAGTACAATCTGTTACCTGAGGTCTGTGTATTCATATCCTCACCAAACGGACCAGCCAGCCATCATTCTCGATGTAACCAAGCCAAGCGAGTGCCCCTGGGATCTCATATTTTCGTGAATGTTACACCCGTTGTCTCTCCCTCTGTTCCCCTTCCTCTGTCTCCCCGCTCTCTCTCTCAGACTGTAAGCCCTAGGGCAGGGACTGTGTCTATTCCATTGCTTTGTAAAGTGCCAGGTACATTGCTGGTGCTATATAAATCCTTGCTAATAATAATAATGATAATAATGCTTTACAAGAAATTAGCCATAAATATCGTGCATCTGGGTTTAAAAAAAAAATTAAAATTCATCTATACCTCATCCTTAGGCAAACTCATTGCCTCCCATGGCTTCCAATACCACCTCTATGCTGATGACACTCAACTCTATCTCTCTACTCCCTCTCTCTCCCTCTGTTCAAGCTCGTCTCATCAACTGTCTCTCTGACATCTCTACCTGGATGTCTCAACGTCAACTCAAACTCAACATGGCTAAAACTGAACTCCTTATCTTCCCCCCTCATCCTTCCTCTCCTTCCTCACTGTCAATAACTATTGATGGAGTCACCATCCTGCCTGTCCCCCAAGCCCGTAGCCTAGGCTTCATCTTTGACTCAGCCCTTTCTTTTAAACCCTACATTGACTCTGTTGCTAAATCCTGTCGCTTCTCCCTCCATAACATTGCTAAGATTCGCCCTTTTCTCTCTGTCTCGTCTGCCAAAACTCTTGTTCATGCTCTGGTCATCTCTCGCCTCGATTACTGTAACCTCCTTCTCACTGGCCTTCCCCGGTCTCACCTTTCTCCCCTCATCTCTGTCCAAAACTCTGCTGCCAGGGTCATCTACCTCGCCAGTCGCTTCGACCATGTGCAGCCCCTCCTCTCTTCGCTTCACTGGCTTCCCCTTCCTGAACGAATCCTGCACAAGCTCCTAGTCTTCACCTATAAAGCTCTTCACAACCTTGCTCCCCCCTACCTCTCTGCACTTATCGCCCTCCATACTCCAGCCCGTGCACTTCGCTCCTCCTCTGTCCCTTCTCTCACCCTTCCACGCCTTCCCTGCTCCCCTAAGCGCCTTCGTCCCTTCTCACTTGCTGCCCCCCATGCCTGGAACTCCCTCCCTGTCCACATCCGCCTTGCCCCCTCCCTTCATACCTTCAAATCTCTCCTTAAAACTCACCTCTTTCGCTCTGCTCTGTCTGACTCTTTATCCTGCTGAGCCACTATTCCTATACCTATGATCGGTTTACCCTTATCCTTGCAACATGGACCTGCCTGCTGTCATTCTCATCGTAACCAAGCCAAGTACGTGCACTTGAGACCTCGCATCTTCATGAATGTTAGACCCCTTGTCTCTCCCTCTGTTCCCCTTCCTAAGTCTCTCCCCCAGCTCCTGTCTCTTAGATTGTAAGCCCTAGGGGCAGGGACTGTGTCTATTTTATTACTTTGTAAAGTGCCAGGTACACTGCTGGCACTATATAAATGTTTGTTAATAATAATAAATAATAATAATAGTAACAGATGAGTGCCTAGCTCACATTTGAAATGGCAGGAAATGTAGTAATGCACTTGTTGTCCTGTTAATCCTAAACTATGCAAAGGAAAACTAAAAATCCAGAAGGAAAAGTAACAACTGCCTCAATGTTTATGAGCAGCTTCAGGCTTTGGTAATATTCAATTCAAAGTCTTTGACAACTGGAAAGATCTTTATTTGTCAATTAGAAGAAACATTCTTTTCTTCAGGGAGAATTTGTATCGAGAACACCTGGTGCTTTCTATCTACTAAACGAATGAACATCTCACAATCGTTACCTTAGGGGATTCTCTGTTGCAAATCTTATTTGCTGACCTCTAGTGGACTGGAATGTTCTTTATATAATGTAGTTCTTGTTGAATACACAATATAAGGTACGCTTCCCACCCTCTCTTCCGCCACCAAACCACACATCTCTTCACATCTTTCTGTGTTCTTGCTGACATGGAGGGGGGGGGGGGGGGAGATTGATTACCTTTCCCCACCAGGAATTGTGTTACTTTTACATGCAAGTTAAAAGGCATAGTGCTCTCTTGCACACACATGCTTATGTACTTTCCTTGAAGTGCCAATTTCAAAATGCAGCATCCTGTTCAGTTTTGCCAACAGCAAAGCTTTAAAAAGTTGTTTCATACCTGACATTTTAAACTCTTTTCTCCACTGAGATGGCTATTTCAGTGGAGAAAATGATCTCACTGAGATCAAGTTTGAATAGTTTCTAGTGTGTGTGAAATGTATAGACTGGTAGGTTTGCAAGGTGCTTTATGGTTGGGGTGGGAGGGAGACACCAAGTTGGTTTGTAGTGTTCGATTCCTCAGTGTTCTTAATTATTACGGACATCTAGAGGACACTATCTTTTCAGGTAGCGGAGGGCTATGGTTTTTGAAGGTTGAAAGTCATATTGAGGATGGTACTCTTATGAAGTTTGATTGCTCATGGTGTTTGTAGGTACACAATAGTTATAAACTACAAGGGCACAGGGATTGTCAAACTAGCTAATCTCTGATATTTCTAATCTAGTCTCTGTCTTGATTGGAGCCAGTGCTAGGTTTTTCTGAGGATAGTGCATTTAATCATTATCCAAGTTAGCTGAATTTTGGAAGGGACTTTTTCAGTTTGATCTCACTTTTGTGAGAGTAGTGGACAGCTTGAGGTGCATTTTTAGTGTAGAAAGGTGTAAAAATGGTTTCACGTTCTGAGCGTTTGGAAACCGATTTCATTTTCAGAGCCTCAAAGTAAGAAACAGTCACTGTGATCAGCTAATCAGGCTTCCTTGATAGCCCAGGGAGTGGAATGGATCTCTTCTGGATTAAAGTGCTTTTTTAGAAAGATACCCAGTCTCGGCTTAGCGACTTCAAGTGACAGTGGGTCACCATCTCCCTGATAAAGAGTTCGGCAGCTTGATTTACCCTTGGGGAAGTTTGAGGCAAAGTGGGTGGGGAGGGGCAGCGGATATGAGGATGCTCTCATCTCCCTGGGGGCCCTGCATATTGCAGAGGTTCGGATGGAAGTAGTGGGCCAGATGATCAACCAAGTGTCAATTTTGACCATGCGCTCTTCATGAAAACTTGCATATTGGATATGGTTTAAAAAGATGCCTTTTCCAGCTGCATAATCTGTGTAAGCAATCCCCTTATTTATCCCAGGCTGACTGACTTATGCCCTGCTGACCACTAGGCTTGATTTTTTTTTAAACTTTCATTTTTAAATTCTATTTTCTGTGGGCTTCCAGCGGTGCTGCTTCATCTCTTGCAAGTTGTTCAGGATGTGGCAGAGCGGTTGTTGACTGGTTTGGGCAGCCGTGAACATATTGTGCCTGCCCTTCGTTTTTCGCGTTGGCTGCCTGTAGGGCAGTGGATTGAATTTAAAATTGTGCTGATGGTTTTTAAGGCCCTGCATGGTATAGGCCCTGGTTATAGTCAAGACCTGCTTCTGGAACCTCATCCTACTGGCTTTCTGTGCTTAGATGCCACCCACTGTTTGGGGATCCCACCATCCCACTTAAGTCAGCAGGCAATGAGGCCTTTGCTGTTGCATGCCCCTCAGTGTGGAACGTGTTCCCTCTAGATGTCCGTCTTTGTTCCTCCCTCATCACCTTCAAAAAGCACCTGAAAACTTTTTTTTGTCGTCCGGGTGATTTTTAGAGAATTTGCTGCTGGTTCCCTTTCATTTATTTTTTCTTCCTCTTCTCCTTTAAAATTGTTTTAAATGAATCTAATATGGATTCTAAGTTATGGTGTGTTTTATCGTTTTTTAAATGTTGTAAAGCGCTCCAAGTGCCATCTGGCAAAGAGGCACTATATAAATAAATAGTAGTATTATTACTGTTAATTATTATTAGGCCGCATCTCTGCTTTTAAGGTTAAATTGTATTGGATCTTGTTAAGTCTGTTTAGACCGAGGAGCCCAGTATTTTCAGATCGGTTTTCCCATGTATAAGCATTTATACAGAGTGACCAATCACCTCTAGCTTTCTCTTCAATAGACTAAGTTCCTTAAGTCTTAGATCAGACAGTTTTTCATCCCCGTGCTAATTTTTGTGGCCTTTCTTTGAGCAAAATCTCAGGTATTTCCTCATTCTTTTTGAAGCACTTGTGGAAGACCTGGTCAGGCTAGGATAGGGTTGAAGGTGCTGTTTTATGTTTTTACAGTTTAGATCTGTATGGGTTTCGTACATTTTACATATGTTGTTACCCGCTCCTTCAGGGAAGGATGGGTTAAAATCCAAATAAATAAATAAACCGGACACAGTATTCAATCAGTGATTTCTCCTTTTATGTTCCCCTTTCAGACAAGCCTCCTTGGCCACCTCGTTGCATTGTCAGCTCTATTAAGATGTTCTGTGTATGGATTCATACATATTTTTCTTAGGATGACCTAATGCACGTAAGCTAAACTAAGTAAGAGTTTGCATTAGCTGATGATCCCTTGGTAAATTTTGAAATCGTACTTACGAATACATGAGTGGTATGAATATGCATCTCCCTGAAAACATGTTATCACCTTTGGTAAAATGTTAATTGCTTGTTAAAACATGGCAAGAAGATATCAACTTTCTCAAGATATGGATTTTTTTTCATTTGGGAACTAGGAAATAAGCAGATGCTGGCTACATTCCAAAACAAATTAATTCTCAAAAATGTTTACTGGGAACTAGAAGGTGTTTAATATCTGAATCTGAGAAAGATACAAAGCTTTCTTAAAGAGAGCTTGGAGGAAAATGAGACTGTGATAAAGGAATCATCTTGTATAAAACGTGTCTTTACTCAAGTGATTGCTGTGTTGATCCCAAATGTAAGGAATGGAGACATCTCTTCTACAGAGAGAAGAGGTGGACAGTTTTCTTTGTTCTCCCTAATAATGTTATTAATGATCAGTTTCCTTGGTAAGAACTTTGGAAATGCCCCATGCAGTTTTAAAACTGGGTCTTTCAATAAGCTGCAGACAGAAAACCCCTGTAACTAGATGCCAGTACCAGGCTTGAGGGAACCTATTGAAAGAAAGATGGACTGACATACCTAAATAGAATGTTTGAAGTGTTTAATAATAAAAGTAAGAATTCAGGTTGCCGAGGATCATATAGAAGTTGTGGTCAAGGGTGTTGAAGGGGTTTGCTGAGGAAGAGGAGGATCCAGATCATGAATCTGTGCCATAAATCTGTCCCCCATCCTTGTGTGCATGACCCTGCACTCATTTTTCCAGTATTTGGTGGTAGGAACGGCAGGGATGCCAAACAAAAACTACCCACAGACCACGTTGGCCCCCAGGCCTGGGGTTCCCCGTCCATGATGGCTACAATACAGTCAACTGCGAATGGGACCGAATTCTGGGAACGGTTCTTCCCAGTGCTACTAGCTTAACCCAGTAGTTGGAAATGCTGGACCCCTTTGACAGTTCATTTAGCAAAGGGCAGCACAAGCTGCGCTGACCCTCCTGAGAACGGTAGAAGTCTTCAGTCTGAAGCAGCCAAGAAACCCAACTGACTTGTATTTCAAATGATGCACTTCAGCGTTTGTTCATAATGAGATGTGATTTTATTTTAATTAAGCAATAAAAAGTAAAACAAAACAAAACAATTCTCCTGCCTGTTTTAAAATCCTGAATACAGTATAATTGAGACTAATCTCTCTCCTTTAATTGCAATATCCGCTTATTCAGGATATTTTATTTTTGCACCTCCCAAGTCGTCTTCTGTATATTAAATCTGCATTTAGCAATAAGCGGTGCATTTTGTTGTTGTTAAAGCAGGGGTGGAAGGAGTATGAATATCATATTTTACAATACAGATTTCATTTATGATTTTTTGTTGTTTTAGTTTCCCTTACGGAAGAAGAGAGAGAACAGCTGAGGAAATTCTCCAACAAATCTTATCTGCTTGATAAAAGAATCCGTCACCAAGTGTATGCCAGTTTGGCTGATATCCTTCTGGCATACTTCTATGAAACCTGTATCACTGAAGGGGAGAACAATGTAAGTCCTTTCCCCCCTCCCTCCCAAATATAACTTTAGTTGGCTCCAGCAGGATGACTATGGGACTTTATGTTGTCATCCGGGAGGCATGATTTTTCAAGTGGACTTTGTTCCGAGCATTAATCTAGTGGCTGAGTTAAAAGTGGAGAACTGAAGTGCTGTGTCTCTGGGTTTTAGCCTGTTGGGCAGAAGCTTGAAATTAACATTCCAAAAGATTTTGATGCTGGTACTACAGCTCTGCAGCATTGTTTTAGCAGCAGGGGAGTAAGGGGGAAAGGGCACTGGAGAGATGAAGCTAAAAGAAGCGCTTCAAATTATTTCACAGGTCACTGCTGTGCTATGATTTGATCAGCCAGTTATGGATTACAAGAAAGTCGCAGCTGTTTGATATTGGGTTTTTGAATTCCCCTCCAGCCAGTTTTATCATGTTAGATCTGTTTGTTTAAACCAGTATTTGTTTGGATAATGGCAGTGTCATGTAATCACTGGGAAATCGAGATAGGTCTGCAGGGCAAGCAGCAGAAATTTGCACAGAAGCTACTGTTTTCAACTGCTTTTGTCAGGGAGGGAATGCTGCAGATTAGAAACTTTGTTTTAATTTATAGATGCTCCTTTGCCACCTGGGAGTTTTGAAATGTTTGGTGAAATACGATACTAAAAGCAAAGCTTCTAAAACAGTGATGGGGAACTTTTCCCCCTTTCATGGGCCACTTTGAAAATGAGTACAAGTTCCACAGGCTCCATAGAAGATGATGTGTCAGAGATGGCGAAGCTGACTATGAAATGCTAACGGAGATCAGACCAGCTACTAAAGTTGGAAACACAATAATAATGGCGGGTGATTTCATTTACCCCAATATTGACTGGGTGAATGTCTCCTCGGGGTATGATGCAAAGGTATAATTTCTAGATGCCATTAATGACTGTTTCTTGGAGCAGCTGGCTCTAAAACCTACGAGAGGAGGAGAGACTTGGGATCTAGTCCTAAGTGGAGCACAGGACCTGGTACAAGGTGCGATGGGGTGGAGCCGCTTGCCAGTAGTGATTATAATATAATCAAATGTGACATACTTCTAGGAGGGAGAATGCTAAATAAAACAACTGTAGTAACATTTAACTTTAAAAGGGGGAGATATGCAAAAATGAGAAAACTAGTTAAAGGGAAACTAAACGGAGCAGTTGAGAGGACTGAATCTCTGCAAGAGGCATGGAGGCTATTTAAAAACACCATCTTGGAGGCCTGAATTAAATGTATCCCACAAGTGTTTAAAAAAAAAAAAAAAAGTAGCAAGAAGACCAAACATCTGCCATCGTTGCTAAATGGTGAGGTGAAGGAGATCATTAGAGCCAAAAAGGCGTCCTTTAAAAACCGGAAAGCTAGTCCTAATGAGGGAAATAGGCAAAGAGCCTAAACACAGAAATTAGTAACCAAGGTGAAGTTGGGGGTGAGGGTGCTGAAGGGGTTTACTGTCCTGAGCCTTAGAGGGAAAGGCGAAGGTAAAAACTGAATAAATGAATAATAAATA
>QEPC01002047.1:669786-714359 GCA_003113815.1 Sphenodon punctatus
CTGCCTTTGTCCCTCTGATACTGTTGGACATCAAAGCCCCTCAGTCCCCCTAGTGCAAGAATAACCTCAGGCGTGTTGATGCTCTGCTTCCCAGCGTGACCCTTGTGGATCATGGAAAGCGAATAGCCGGCAAGCAGTGTTTTCCAGTGTGACCATTTCCCTCATGACCTGGAATGTCATGGCTCATCTTCACGCCAAGGTCTCCCCTGGTCAACATGCTGGTGGTGAATGCCTTGATAATCTGCTTTTATAATACCTGAATGAAACAGGACAACCCTGAAGAAGTTATAATTTAAGAGGATTTCCCTCTTAATGAGTTACAAGAAATGTAACCTGATGTGAGAGAAATAGACTATTGGGAGGTTTTGATCTTTACCCCTTGCCAACAGAGCGGCAGAGAATAGGAATGTTATCTTTCCCACACCACTCTCCCCCTCCCCCATTTCCATCTGCCTTGCAAGCCTCTCTGGTGGGCTTGCCAAGACAGATCGGAGGAGTGCTCCGATTCCCTGCCCTCCACCTGTGAATGTCTAGGGTTGCCATACCCCCTGTTTAACCTAGGGCGCTTATGAAAAATACATGGTGCAGGGCTGCATTGGAATTGGATTAAGCGGCATAAGTGTCCTGGATTAAAGGGGAGGTATGACAACCCTATTTATGTCTTAAAAGTAGGCATAATTATTGTGTCAAATTTGGAGACTCCCCAGGTCAGCATTTTAAAAATACTGCTTCTGTAGCAGTTTGTGTGGTAGCCATGCTTTACAAACGATAATTCATCCTCCCAATAGTCCTGTGAAAGAAGTAGGTAGATATAGTTGTTTTTTAAATGGGAAAACCAAAACAGATAAAGTGAATTGACTCACTCAAGGACACAAAACCAAGCTGCATCACAGACAATGTTATACTTCAAGAGTTCCTGGTTCCTAGCTCCAGATGCCCACTTTATCTTCTTCAGTGCAGAGCCCGCGAGTCTACCCTGCTTTTAAAACAGCTACCCTGCACGTGCATTGGTGGCTTTAGGAATTCCCTGGAAGCCGCCAACATAGAACTATTTCAAATGATCCTTTGGGCTAATGATTTTAAGTTGCTATTGCTTAAAGGCAAGTGTATCCTAGGTCAGAGGTGTCCAACTCCTTGGCCACCCCAGGCCAGATCAGCTCCCCTCAATTTGCTGATTGGATTGCACGAAAATCTTGTATTGTGCAGCCTGTGTATGCTATTTCTATCATCAGGGGTAGTCACATTTATCAACCTGAACTGTGCGAGTGTGGAGCTGCTATTGCACACAGCCATTCTGGAAATGTGTATTTTATTTAAGAAATACTTCTATTTTAGTAAAGTCAATTTTAAGGCTGTGGGCCAGATGGAATCCTGCCGTGGGCTGCATCCAGCCTGTAGGCTACCAGTTGGAAATCCCTGTTCTGAGGGAAAGAATTCTAATGAAATGGGTGTTTTAATGAGTACTGGAGTGATTGATTAAAGGTGTTGTATGGTCTCTGCCTGGGGATTGGTAGTACATTCAGTGTTAGCACAGTCAGCAAAAAGAGCAGATATTGTTCTTTTTGTTTTTCATTCTGTGGCCATTTCAATGTGTGGAGTTCTTTTGAATTAAATAATATTTTATTTACATTCTACTAATGTTAAGTCTCTTCTGTGTTTTGTTTTTTTAAAATCATACAAGGTTGAGTCACCTTGGAATATTAGAAAACTGAGTGCAACCCTCTGCTGGCTGGAGGTAAGATGAATTTTGGTGTGTGGGGGAGGGGGTTGTGTCAAACGCATTCATACACTGCTTATTCATGTCTTGAGGTTTTATCATTTCCTTGGACTGAAATTTACTAAGATGTGTAACTGCAGATTGCTTGGAGAAGACAAGTGGTATAATAGAAAAGTCACAAAATAAAGGGTGGGTCTGAACTCTTGTCCATTGAGATGACCTGAAAGTACCAACGTTGTGTAGGGTCCCACCGTAGTTTAGGATCAGCTGAATCACAAGATGGTTAGATGGAGGTCTGATTTGGCAACCAGGTAAAAATTGTATATGTGAGATATGCAAAAAGTAAAATAAAATTTGAAGGCTATGCCTAGTTGTGATTATGGGGAAGAAGCCTGGATTACCAGTCGCATTGTGAACAAGTCCTCTTGTACTGGGCATGATACACAACATTCTATGATGCCTGAGACGTTCAGCGGCTTTCGGAACTTAGTGTAGAAATCCAGCCATTGCTTTTTTAGATGCCAGTATGAAAAAGAGAGATTGCATTTTCTGACTTCAAATGTTGCCAAAAATAGTACTTAAAATGGGTCTGTCAGAAGATTTCACCATACGTTTTCCAGGCTGAGATTCTGATAGTGATGAGATAATTTAGTATGCTCATCTGGATGCACAAATATCTGATAAAGCTTTGGTATTGGTCTCTTCACCATGGAGCAAACACTAGTCTATGTAAGGTTAAATACTGTAGTCTTTATGATGAATAGTGGAGGATAGACAGAGTGAAACAAATTAATTGAAAAACTGGCTTTCCACATGAGTGAATTATAAGATCAGGTGCTTAATCCCTGGACGTGGACGGCCACTCTGTGGATGAGCTGGTCCGGCATTGGAACAACTTGCTGGAGGAGGCCATTGACAGGGTGGCTCCGAGGCGCCTTCTGCCTCGGTCTCGTCACCGCAGGACCCCTTGGTTTACTGAGGGGCTGCGGTGTATGAAGCGTGTGGGCAGGAGGCTAGAGCGACGCTGGCGTCGGACTCGGTCTGTCTCCGATCGTCTTCTCCATAGGGCCCATTTGCGGTCCTATGTGGAGGCTGTGAGGACGGCGAGGAAGGAATTCCTCGCCGTCCTCATAGCGTCTGCGAAGTCGCGTCCAGCGGAGCTGTTTCGGGTGGTGCGGGGGCTGGTTAGTCCGGCCTCCCTCCGCCTGGATGGGGACTTGTCCCGGGCCCGCTGTGAGGAGTTTGTCATCTACTTCGCAGACAAGATTGCTCGGATTCAGGCCGATTTCGACGCTGGGTTGATAGCAGTAGGGGAAGAGCGCGGGGGGGCGGAGGGTCCGTCTGGTCCATCTTTATGGGGTGAGTTTCAGGAAGTGACGCCGGCCGATGTGGTGGATGTCCTGGGGTCTGTGAGGGCCACGTGTTGTCAACTAGATCCGTGCCCGTCCTGGTTAATAAAAGCTTCCGGGGAGACGTTGGGGACGGTGCTGGCGAGGGTGGTGAATGCGTCCCTTCGGCAGGGGAGGTTGTCGCCTTGCTTAAAAGAGGCTGTGGTGCGCCCCCTGCTGAAAAAACCATCGTTGGACGTAGACGCGCTCGCCAGCTACCGACCTGTCTCTAACCTTCCCTTTTTAGGGAAGGTTATTGAGCGGGCAGTGGCGCTCCAGCTCCAGGGTCATCTAGATAACATCGGGCTCCTTGACCCTTTTCAATCTGGGTTCCGCCCCGGCTATGGCACCGAGACGGCGTTGGTGGCCTTGGTGGACGACCTCCGCCGGGAGATGGATGCGGGATGTTCGACATTTCTCATCCTGCTCGATCTCTCGGCCGCTTTTGACACCGTGGACCATGGGCTGCTGTTGAGACGACTGCGTGACCGGGGGGGTCTGGACGGGACTGTTCTTGAATGGTTCCGTTCATTCCTCTCGGGGAGGAGCCAGCGGGTGGTGTTGGGGGAGGAAACATCGAGCCCCCGCGCCTTACCGTGTGGCGTTCCGCAGGGATCGATCTTGTCTCCATTATTATTTAACATCTATATGCAGCCCTTGGGGGAGGTCGTGAGAGGGTTCGGGGTGCGATGTCACCAGTATGCTGATGATACTCAGCTGTACCTCTCGTTTTCTACTGACCCAGACCCTGCTATCTCGTTGCTATCCCAATGTTTGGAGGCCGTGGCGGATTGGATGCGGCTGAGCAGACTGAAGCTCAACCCAGATAAGACGGAGGTGATGGTGGTGGGGAGGGCGAAGGGGGTGGTGGCCCCCCTAGTTGGGGGGGTTTGCCCTCCTGTAGCTCAGCAGGTCCGGAGTCTGGGGGTCATATTGGACGCAGACCTGCGTCTGGAGCGGCAGGTGGAGGCAGTCGCTAAGGCTGCCTTCCGCCAGCTTTATCTTGTACGTAGGCTGCGTCCGTATGTCTCTGGCCCGGACCTGGCCTCCCTCATCCATGCCTTTGTCACCTCGAGGCTCGACTACTGCAACGCGCTCTACGTGGGGCTTCCCTTGTTCTTGGCTCGGAGGCTGCAGCTGGTGCAGAATGCGGCGGCTCGTCTTCTTACGGGGACGGGTCGCCGGGAGCACATTACACCGGTGCTCCGAGCTCTGCACTGGCTGCCGATAGTGTGCCGGGCCAAGTTCAAGGTCCTAGTGATGATCTATAAAGCCCTATACGGTCTTGGCCCCTCATACCTTAGGGACCGCCTCGCCCTTCGCGCCCCAGAGCGGCTCCTGCGGTCTGCCGGGGGTGCCCTCCTGGAGGTCCCCCGTGTTAAACGGGGGGCCACGATGGAGAGGGCATTCTCGGTGGTGGGACCGCGGCTGTGGAACTCCCTTCCGGAGGAAGCTCGCCTGGCCCCAAGCCTTTTAACATTTCGGCGGAACTGTAAGACCTGGCTGTTTGCCCAGGCCTTTGGGAGGGAGGGTGGGGAGGGAGGATTTTAGTCCCCTACCCATTTATTTTACCTGTCTAGCCCTGTTTTATATTTAATATTTAATATTTGATTGTTTTAAATGAATTTTATTGTATTTTATTGTTTTATTGTTGGAAGCCGCCCCGAGCTGCGTTGCAGGAGGGGCGGGGTATAAATTTGGAAAAAAAATAAATAAAATAAATTAATCCTATGGGTGTTTTCAGATGTGATGAGATCACAGTGAACCACGCTGAATACCTACATGTGGTCACTGTGCCCTGCACGTCTGTTCGGTGGCCGCCAGATGTTCGCCACACTGACTACCCACATGGGGTCAATTTCAACCACGCTTCCCGGGCTACCGGCGCAAAAATCGGCTGAAGCGTGGTGAAAGTGATTCCAGGTGGGCATAAAAAAAAAGTAACGTCTGGTTGGCTATCATGGCCTGGAATCCCCGGCGGGATTCCGGGCCGTGGTGAACTCGGCCAGATGCTGCGGCGGCATTGGCCTCGCCGCCCGCCCGTATCCCCAGAGGGCGGGCAGTGAGGCAGCATGGAGGGGGCGGGGCCGTGCGGCCGCACGTTGCACCGCGCGGCCCCGCCCCCTCCCTGATTCCCCGCTGGGATCCCCGGCAAGTCTGCTTGCCGTGCCTGGGTGATCCCGGCGGGGAATCTCTTGGTTGTTTTCGGGACAGGGCGAAGCCGCCCTGTCACGTCTGAAAACACCCTATGACTGGGATAATGATCTTGAAAAAAATCACGCATGCCACAGAAACATACCTTTCCTTGAATGAAAGAATAAAAGTAGCTTCTCTGGATAATTAGTGAAATATGAATCAAGATGGTGAGTCTTGGTCAGAATTCACTTATTAGAAAATCAAGGTTCCTTTTTGCCTTGGGTATAGGCATGTCACCCATTGCCATAGAGTAGGCAACCCACAATATTTTTACGTGCATGTATGCTCCCAACACTCTTATGTGGTCAGAAAGTGATATCTCACAGGACAGTCCTCCATCCTTAAAGTCAATGGAAGTTTGCAGTTGACTTTAATGGTGGCAGATTGTGCTCTCAGTTTTACAAATGGGGAACTGGGGCATAAGCAGATTAAATGACTATCCCAAAGTCATATGGGAAGATCTCCTGTGTCTTGAAGAACTCCATCCAGCTTCTCAAATACTGGTGAAATATGCATCCTGTCTGCAACCACATGTTTGGTACAAGAAAACGATGGTATAACACTCCGGAAATGTGTGTAAATGCCATAGATAATACCTTTCCATTTCACTGGTTGAAAGCAGCATTGGTAAGACAGCAGCTGTCAATCAGAATCTTTAGTGCCATAAGAAGGTAGCTTCAAAAATGCTAAGAGGCTTTATCTTAATGGGCAATTAATCTTTAAAGGGATGATTCTAATTGTTATCTTTCTCACGCTGAGCTCCACATGTCGCATATTTCCTGTTGGAAGGGATACTTTGGATAGATCACTTTAAAACTGTTCTTTAGTTTTATCTTTATGTTCCTCTGATCCGTTAAAATTCTTTGATTTCAAATGGCTTTAAGGTATCAGACTTCAGTTTCTATCAAAGAAGGTAATTGTGGCATGGGAGAATGGAAGAAACAACAAATATAATAAAAGTATTTTCCACACATGCATTCCAGTATCATGCAAATTTGCATTAATGATTGAAAGTCCCTCCTCTTGAATGACTGAATTTAAGAACAATTGAGATTAAAATTATATGGATGATGAAAGGCTCTTCCCCCCCTCCCCCCCGATAAAATACCTTCCCATCCTGAGGATCAGCTGACAGAAAACTAAGGGATTAAATCTTAGTGAGCTAGCTTAATAATAATAATAATAATTAATAATATCATTATGGATCAAATTACTGAAAGGTTTTCAAATTGCTGAAGGACAGGTCAATAAGGGTTTATTTTATAAGGACATCCTTTAAAGATATTCAATTGTATATATTACATTATAAATAATAGGGAAGCAAAGTTGCTCGAGTGATATCTTTTATTAGACTAACTACTGTTGGTGAAAATGACCCAGCTTTCGGACCACACCGAGCCCTTCCTCAGGCATGTAGCCTCCCTCTCTGACTCAGCCCCTGTCATACATGCCTGAGGAAAGGCCCTGATAAATACATTTCAAACAATTGATAGACAATAGTGTGCTCTGTTATAGGGTCATACGTATTAAAGGCTGGAGTCGACACTGACAACCCCCGGGTTCTATTTGTCTTAAAGCTTTTGTATTTTCTTTTGCACCATTTTTCCAATTATTAAAAACGGATGTAGTAAATAAGGACTACAGCATGTTATTTCAAACCTTTAACGTTCTTCCTCCTTTTGCCCCACAGCCTCATAAACAAATGAACCCGTCACATTTGCATCACTCTCCATTTTGTTCCATCTGGCTCACCATACAGCATCTTCAGGTCCCTTCCACCCCATTCTATTATATTTATCTATTTCCTGCATGCGTGGTCTGCTCCCTGGCCTTTTGACTTTCACCAGACTAAGGATCCCAGTTCTTAGCGAGAGATTGTCCTGCTTCGTCCAGCAGATGCATCCAAACAATTGACGCTGCCTCCCTGTCGTTATCTCAGCTACTGTGTCCTTTTCCCAAAATTCTCATTTTCAACGCAGTCTGGCCAGCTTGCTGAAAGCAACTGTCTATAACATTTCATTTCAAAGACCAACAGCTTTGTGTGTTGCCCTTCTGGAGGATCCAAGGCTCTACTGCATAAACCAGGATTGAACATGCACATATCTTCATTACCCTGGTCTTTGTGTCCAGAGAAATTCCCTTGTGACCCCATTTTGCCTTCAGATCACCCAGGGCTTTCATACATCAACTGTATCCTCCATCTGATCATCTTAGAGTAATTGTTATCCCGTATGATGAGGCTTCCCAGGTAGACAAAGCTGTCCACATTGTCTGCCTTGCTACCCCAACTTTAATGTCTGCGTCGTTCTCTTCCTTTCTCCTGCAAAATACCATCATCTTGGCCTTGTCCGTGTTTGCATGGAATCCAAATTACTCAGTGATTTTATTTTAAAAATGGCTCTCAGCCTGACCCTGAAGTTCCTTTTAAGGTGTGTCCAACATAGCAACATCAGCAGCAAACTTTCAGGCTATTTAGGTTGATACGTAACTTGTTTAAGATGACGACTGTTAGCAGACAAAAGTAACCCAACATCTCTAAGCATCTCACTGGTTTTCCTTGAGAGAGATTGATGGATGGAGTTGCAATGACTTATGGTTTGGGAGCAAAGGTTGCATTACACCACAACATCTTTTCCCCTCTATTTCCTCTCTCCTCCATACGGTAGTAGGGGTATAAACGTTGTGCCCCTTCCCTCAGACTGTCCACCCCACTCTTGTGAGCAGAACTCATTTGAATAATATCCTAAAACTCAAGAAGGAGGCAGAAAAGCAAAGGGAGAGATTTTTTTAATGGGGATACTGGCCTGCCGGCTGTGATAATGCCTCTTGAATTTGTGTTTGTAATACTATTTTAGATGTTGTTAAGTTACTGCAATGTTTACAACTACAGATGAGAACATTTCACACTTTATTCTTGTCGTTAGGGTCTTGCATACCCTGCAGCATAGTGGGACAAAATGCCACATCATTAGCTCTTAAATATTGTGGCGACAGCCATTAAATTCCATGGCAACATAAATTCAGTCTGACCTTGTTGAACACCCCGTTCCCATCCTCTTACAAAGCAGCGCAGTTGTAGCTCCTAGATGGCAAACTCATTGATATAAAAATGGGTTTGGTTGTTTTGAGTAGCAGTGATTTTTGAGAATGAGACTTTTCCACTGTTCTGTAAAAGAGACCCACCTTGTTACCTTAGAATATGGTGGTCCTGTGTTATTTTCACAGGTGGCCTATCTCCGAATGACATAAGACAGCTGGTAAGGAAACAGAGGAAGATACCAAAAAACCCCAAACAAATTCAAGAGTCTAGAGCAGTTTCCCTTTGAGGCAGGCATTACATATATTTGAGCTTTTAAACTTAGAAGGGAGATGACTGAAGGGGGATTCTGATTAGAAGGGTATAAAATCATGGTGTGGAGAAGGTGAATAGGAAACTTGTTTATTCCTTGTATTCTGAAATAGGGGTAAAGGGCACTCACTGAAATCAGAAGGCAACAGGTGTAAAGCAAACAAATAGACGTTCTTACCTCTCTCCCTCTCCCCCCCCAAAAAACTGGCCACTGTCAGAGACAGGATACTGGGTTAGATGGATCATTGCTCTGAGCCAGTATGACAGTATCCTGTATCCAAGCTGGGGGCTGGACTGGATGACTCAAGGTCCCTTCCTGACCTCGAGGAAGGAACTCTGACATTCTATGTTTCATCCCCCACACCCTCCCCCCCAAAAAAATCTGTGGTGAGAATAAATGATGCAAACCTTACGGGGGCGGGTCGCAGGAAGCACATGACACCAGTGCTCCGGGCTCTTCACTGGCTGCCTGTAAAGTACCGCGCCCGGTTTAAGGTGCTGGTTTTAACCTTTAAAGCCCTTCATGGCCTGGACCCTGCTTATCTGCGGGACCGCCTCACTCCCCATGTGCCCGTGCGACCCTTGAGATCATCCGTGGGAGCCTTTTTGGAGGTTCCCCGGGCGGGGCGGGTGGCCACTGATGTTAGGTCTTTTTCGGTGGCCGCCCCCATGCTGTGGAATTCGCTCCCGGTGGAGGCTCGGTTGGCCCCCACTCTCCTGCTGTTTCGGCGTGGTGTATGTAAGNGAAGCGCCACCCACTCACGCCACTCACACACGAGGGGGCTCTGCTTGCGAGGTGCGGAAGGAAGGAGGCCCGTCAGGATAGTATTTGGGTCTGTTCGTGTGCTTACGCACTCTGAACATTGACCCCTATCATCATAGGGCGCAGAGCTGGGGGGTAAGGAGGGGGTTCTCAGACTCTCTACGTGCACTCGACCGGGCAAGGACAAGGAGGATACGTGGGGGGAAGTGCCAGGGCCACAGGGGAGGGGATCCCAGGTTCGCAGGTAGGGTTCACGGGGCTCACTCTCTCTTCCGGGGAAGGTAGGGATGGTCCCAGGGCAGAGGGGGGAAGGCCCAACCGGGCGAGCCCGCAGGCTCCCAGACACTCTCCTTGCACTCTAGGTCAGGGGGTAACCGGGTTCACGCACACTCAGCTATGCCAGGAAGGATAGAATCACTCACTGTATATACACACTGGGAGGGGAGCAGGGCAAGGGAACAACACACAGGAATCAAAATACAAGCAGGTAGGCAATCTCGCTACTTAGCTCAGGGGGCCAGTCTCTCCAGGGTCAGCAGCTCTGTTCACCGGCACTGTTACTCTGGCAGTGCCGGTTCTTGTGGTGTTGGCTCCGCCCCCCGTGCATGCCTGGAGGCACGCGGAGCACCGCAACGGGGGGCGGGGCTCTTCTGCGTCCTGCACGGGCCTGGGGCTTTTTCCGTCGCCGTTGCTGCCGTTGGAGCCTCCGGCTGGGGGCGTCGGCAATGGAGGCGTCGTCGGGCTGTGACTGCGGGTAAGGGTAGCGGAGGTCTCGTTTTGCTGGGGGGGCCGCCACGCCCGGCAGCGGCTGCGGCGGCTGACACAGTGCTAGCTCTGGTGTCTCCTGGGATGCTGTGCTCACAGACCTGACATCTCATTGAGTTGCTCTCAGTAGCACCTCTCCAACTACCTCTCAGTATTCTCCTCTCAGACTGCAGTTCTATGTTGCCAGAGGCAGTGTGAAAATTTGGCCATGCGTGCCAAAAATGGCCACTTTTGCAGAGAATTCACAGGGCCTGGCTAGTGGTTAGCTGTACATAATGGTGAGCACCACATGGAGAAATAAACGTGTGCTGTATTAGGCCCTAAATGTTGTAGTTGGAAACCGCATGTATTGCACTAGCTGCCTTAATTATGGAATTTATCAGAACTATGACTTGATTGTAATGAAGCATCTTTTTGTGGGGGATTATGCTATAATGTCCTGAGGAGACATGAAAAACTTATATCCTGAGGCGAGCAACAAAGATGATAAAAAGTTTGGAATACAAATCCTGTGAGGAGAAGTTGAGGGATCTGGGTATGATTAGCTTTGAGAAAAGAAAAATAAAAGGGAGCTATAATAACAGTCTACAAATATTTGAAAGCCGTTCATAAGGATGACGGAAAACAATTGTTCTCCCTTTCTAGGGAGGGCAGGACAATAGACAGTGGATACAAGTTGCAGGAAAGGAGATTTAGATTGAACCCCAGTAAAAAAATGCTTCTTCAGGGTTTTCTTCTCCCCTGTAACTAAGCTGGGCATGAGCACCTGTAACGTCTCAATTTTGTGAATGTATCTCTTTCTCCGTATGTTTCCCTCTCCCTTGGGTCCCCTCCTTTGTGTTTGCTGAATTGTAAACCACTCAGGGTAGAGAGCTCTCGCTAGTGATTGTACGGGACCAGGTACATTGCTGGTGATATTTAAAAAATAATAAATTCCTGATGGTAAGGACAGTCAGACAGTGGAACAGGCTATCCAGAGAAGTTGTGGATCCTCCATCATAGGAGATATTTAAGAGGAGGCTGGGTAAGCATATGTTTGGGATGATCTAAGGATGATCTGCACCAAGCAGGGTGCTGAACTTGATGCCTTTGGAGTGCCTTCCACCTCTATGGTTCTATGAATGTAGCAGTTCTCAGCAACTCTCTTGCCAAGGGTGGACTTTGCACCCAGAAAACTAAGTGTAGAATCCAGACTCCATTGCAGGCAATGGGGAGGTATTGCCATTGATTTCAGTGGAATCCGGATTTTACCGTACCTGCTTGTTAACCCGGTAAAAGCAGCATGTTCTCCTCGGTGTGTAAACAAAAGGGCCTCAGACCTACCCTTGCTGTGCATGACTAGTGCCCCCTCTCTCGACTCTTCCTAAAGAAAACGGCTGGCAATTTACGAGTGATTAAAAATGCTTATCGGTAGATGATTAAAATAAAAAAGGGCCTCTGGTAGCTCAAAATACGAAGACATTCTGAGTTAGATTTTGGTTTTAATTAATTTTCATCAGCTGGGAATCTAGGGTGAAAATGTATATTTGTTTTAAAAAACAAAATCATAAATAGCATGTTTTATCTTGGCAAAGTGAAAGATGGGTAGGAAATCACCCTTGAGAGAGTCGTTAATCACTCACTAATGCCTCTGGCCTAAGTAAATTAGAGGTCTTCCTCACTCATAAAAGAGGACAATGAGCTGACTCCCCCAGGGGAGAGAGACCTGAAATATCCATAACTTTCTTGAAAAGCAAACACATACAACACTGTCAAAGCTCTTGGCTGCAATCTCCTACCCACTTACTCTAGAGTAGTAGTGTCACTGATGCTCTGGGGAGTAAGTGGATTGTGGATCGTGGCCCAGGTATACATGTGTGTTTTGTTAGTATCACATGTTTTTAATTTAATTTTTCTTAAGAGGCTTTTTATAGCTTTTCTTTAATATACATAATATATTGCTCTACCAAAATAATGGCCAAGCCTTCAGTTTAATGTTTCATTGTAATGGTTGTTAAATTCAATCTTCTCATTTCTAAACCACTGGAGTCTGTCATACTTCTATAATCCTGCCCTGCAAGCCAACGGCAAGAATAAAGTTTTGCAGATGCTTTCTGTGTGTGATAAGCCTCCTGACTCCTTTTTGCATACTTCTAGTTATATCACATAATCTGTTTTTTAAAAAAAAACAAACTATAGGTACAGTCCTGCACAAGGTTTGTACATGCATGCATGTAGGTTGCATGTAAGTTGCATGCCAAAGTGCTGTGGTAGGCATAATTGGGTGTTAAATCTTCACTTGCTGGATGTCTATCCTTGCAGTGCTTGCCTCTGAACCGACTGCCTAACATGGGAGCAAGTGTATGCTTGCTCGTACACACCCTGGAGCAACTCAGACGGGTCCTGCAGCAAGTCCTTACGGGGACGTGCTGCCGGGAGCATATTACACCAGTGCTCTGTTCTCTGCACTGGCTGCCTATAGTCTTCCAGGCCTGATTCAAGGTGCTGGTTCTTGCCTATAAAGCTCTGCACGGCTTGGGCCCCATGTATCTACGGAATCATCTCACTCCCTGTGCTCTGGATTGGATCACCTCACTCCCCATGCTCTAGGTGGGAGACCCTGTGGTCTCGAGGTTTCCTGGGTTTCTCGGGGGGCAACTATGGAGAGGGTGTACTCGGTGGCCGCACCAAGGTTGTGGAACTTGCTCCGGGTCTCTCTTCTTTTCAGTGTCATTGTAAAACCTGGGTGTTCTGCTGGGCCTTTGGCGGAGGAGACGGGTGAGGGTGAGTCTTTTATTTACTTTTGGGAGTGGGGTATTTATTTATTCTGATTTTTTAATGTTTTTGGCATCCTCCTCTTTCCCCTCTTCCCTTGGGGGATGCTTTCCCCCTCTTATATTGTTTTCTATTATTTTATATAGATTTTATGTGTATTTTATATATTGTAAGCCATTCCAAGTTGCCTTAGTAGGAGGGGTGAGATATTAAATGTCTTTAAATAAATAAACTCACGGAGTGAATGTCGGTTTGCGGAGGCTTGTTCCTCTGAACAAATCAGCCCAAACCACTCCTGAATCAATGCCTGTTCACAGCAACGACGTTTCAGTGGCTGAGAAGCCGTATAATAAGCTGACTAAATTGTTAGAGCCTATAGTTATCAAATCAGTAACGACTCGGGTAAAGTCTCAGGCTTCTTCTAGCCAGAGAAATTGGTATGACGAAGAGTGTCGTCAGGCTAAGTGGATTCTATTGAACTTAAGGAAGGAATGGTATAGTTTAGGAACGACAACTGAGTAGAACAGGTGTATTATGGCCAGAAGAGCCTATGAAAAGTTAAGACAAAAGAGGTTAAAGACCTTCAGATGTGGGGAGAATTGATAACTGCTGCTAACCTTAAAGACTCCTCAAAATTCTGGAGAATCATAAGGACGGTATTGTCTAAGGTAGCCCCATGTAGGACAATACCAATTAGTGAAGATTTATGGGTATCTTTTTATAGTGCAGTTTTTAAAGGACCTGATGTTAAGGAGGATCAACTGGTTATAACTGCAGATTCCTCTACAGTGGACAAACCTTTTTATTGGTTGTTTGCAAAGATAGGGTTTGGCAGCATATTGTGCCTCTTAAGCCGAATAAGGCTCCAGGATCTGATTATTTCCCGCCTGAAATATTCAGAGAATGCACAGACTGGTGGGCTCCATTGTTGGCCAAACTTTTCCCTTTATTGAATTCTGTTAAAAGATTCACGTCGGATTGGTGTTTGGCAGTTATTGTCCCTGTTTTTAAGAAGTGATAGGAAGGATGCAGCTAACTATAGATCCATCAGCCATCTCCCAATGATAGGGAAATTTTATTCATGCATCCTCTTGGAAGAATGAGAAGCTTGGGTGACAGATAAATGTTTGTTAGCAGAAGAGCAATCAAGATTTTGTCAAGTAAGATCTGTGACTGACAATTGCTTTATTCTCATGCATTTGGTTGACAAGTGTGTATCAGTTAGGGGAGGAAGATTATTTGTTGCATTTATGTTTAGTTTAAATGTTTAGTTTATTCATTTATTGTACTGACCCCAAAGTCATGACAATATACATCCACATTATAGCAAAAATTCACACCAATACTCCCCAAAACATACATATAAAAACATTATCCGATAACAAGTATTAAACAAATATCAGTCATAAACCCCAAAGGGAACATGTCTATGTAGCTTGTCAGCGGGGCCACCTGAGTTTAAATACTCACAGTATCCAGAAATTTAGCTCTAACCTTAGCAGCTCTGACCGCAAAAACTGCGATACTCTTAGTTCTCTCTATGTTAGAATCTCCCAGAAGATAAATTAGCTTCTGGATGGCTGGACGCTGTAGATCTAAACCCAGAGATCGATATAGATTATCTCTAGGGACCAAAAATAGTGGACAGTTAAGCAAATAATGCTGCAGATCCTCAATGCCAGATAGACAAGGGCAAGATCATTCAATATGCGGGATGCCTTTATAACGTCCATAGAGTACGGCTGATTTCATGGATTGAAGCATGAAGGCCTTCCGCGTAATTGGATCTGAAATCTCCCTAAGGTAATTTGCCCCTTTAGTCCTGTTACCAGGTATTTATAAAAAAGATGATACATTAGATTTAGCGACCAAGGCCCTTTGTTGCTGCCTATCTATGTCCTTAATCCTCTCTTTAATGGATTTTATAGTCTCCTTCTGGGGGCGCCCCGAAAAGAAATAACTGAGAATCCCAGTTGGCCTAGTCTCCCATTTAGTCTCTGCCACCACACATCCTTCCTACACCACTTGTCGTCCTACTTCTCTGCCAGGCACAGCTTAGCAAGGGAGGTATAAGGAAGATTTTGGATTTTGTTGCCAGAAGGAGAATACACATGTCTCTAGCCTAGCGGTAAAGGATAGCATACCCAACTCCAAGTTCAAAATTGCTGATGAAGTAGAAGGTGGGGCTCCTACTAAACTATGTAAACACTTATTGCAAAGAGGTTCTAGAGATTTTGCCTCTGATGGATCAGTACTCCATATCTGGGCTCCATATAGCATTTTGGCCTTGATCTTGGTTTCAAAAACCTTCAAAGCTAATGAAGGCTGAGACCTGCTTCTTGTGCGATAGAACTTTAAGAAAACTGCTGTCAAGGCCCTAGTTGCCTGCTTCACAGAGGCAAGATGTATCCCCCAGGTGCCATTAAAGGAAAAGGCTATACCAAGATAGTTAAAGGATATCACCTGCTCAGTTTTGTGATCCTCAGTATACCAATTCTTAGGGATGAACCGTTTGCCAAAAAAACATCATTGTAGTCTTAAGATAATTAATTTTGAGGTTGCATTTATAGATTTCTATAACGCTTTTTATACATTAATAGAATAAAGCTATGGAGCAAACTTGCCTCCCTGGGTGTTAACCCCCCACCTCTTGGATTTGCTGAGGGAATTACATTCTTATAACAAAGCAGTGGTAAGATTGAACGGCAGGGGCAATTATTCTTGATCCTTTCGTGTTGCTGTAGGGGTTAGACAGGGATGTCTGTTGTCTCCCTTACTATTCAGTTTATTTATAAATGATTTGGTTACAGTAATGAATGATGTTATTTTAGATTCCCCAAAAGTAGCTGAAAGGCCCCTAACCATTTTGCTTTATACTGACGATGTCTTGTCATTGTCGCAAACTCAGAAGGGACTTCAGAAGAGATTAGATCACTTGGACCATTACTGTCTTGACAATGGAATGATGGTTAACACCAAGAAATCTCATGTGCTTTTTTTTGTGCGGCCACGAGTGAATTGTCACTGGCAGATAGGGGACCACACTATTCTGCAGTGTTCTAAAACAATTTACCTGGGTGTCTCCTTTTCCTCTCCAATCTCTTGGAACTCTCATAGGAAATACATTATAGCCAAAACTAAGAATTCAGTTGTGGGATTATTGAAATTCTATAGGAGTTCGAGATGTCCAAGCATTTCTGTTGTGTTGGACGTTTTTAGAACAAAGTCTTTAGTCCAACTATTATTTGGTGCAGAATTGAGGTTTCCAACACATAACAAGGAATTGGAGGTTGTTCAGAACACCTTTATTAAAGGAATTTGGGGTGTCCCAATTTCAACACCTCTATGTTATGAGCAGAGACAGGACTCTATCCTATATCTTTGTCCTCTCTTAGAGTCCTGACTTTCTGGGATAAGATTTGATGTTTGGATTCTTCCCGTTTAGTTTTCCAGTGTTGGCAGGAGCAATATAACCATTATGGTAGTAGGCAGTACGGGTGGTGGAAGGAGATGGAATGCATTTAGAATAGAATTGGGTACTCAGCTGTCTTCTGCCTTAGTGCACCTAGTGATGTTACAATTGCACATCTGAAACAAAGGATTCTGAAAATTGTTGCTCAGGATGAATTGGCCAAAGTCGCTGTAAATGGGATAGCACCTTGGTACCCTGTCGTTAAAAATACTTTTTTCTTGGAAAGGTATCTGCTAGAGATGCATGATTTTCAATTGCGCAGAATGCTAACCTTAGTGCGTTTTCACCTTTTTGATTCTGCGGTTACGGCTGGTAGGGTGGTGAATGTTGACTTTAGTTTAAGAAGATGCACATGCTCCCTTAATGAAATTGAAAATCTGGAACCTGTTTTATGTGCCCATATTACACAGATTTGAGAGAGGCTTGGCTTGCTCTGTTACTGCCCCATAGATCTTTCTTGTCCTGTAATAAAAATATTAGTTACCTGTTGACCTCAAAAGATTCTTCTATTATGAAGGTTGTAGCATCCTTTATTCTTTTGGTAAGCAGAGAGTGGAAAATAAAATGGTAGCAAGGAGGTTATTGAGAGTGGTGAACAGTTGTCAACACTGGATTATAATACATTACCCCATGTCAATTATAATTTATTTGTTTGTATTATTTTATCCTTGTTTTTATAATTTTGCATTGGATGTGTTCGGATGATGGTGAAAACTGATGTCCTAAATAAAACATGACTTGACAATACCTGTTCACCTGCAAGGCTTCAGGCATGTCAGTTTCAGCAGGGACAATTTGTGCCTGTCGGTTCACCATGGTGGGATTTTTGCCTGGCAGGCAGGCATTTTGCTTTGTCAATTTCACCACTTGGGAGCTTTTGGGCTTCACCTGTTACGCTGCCACCCATGGGCTCTCCTTGTTGGCCAGAATCCGTAAGGTGGCAGCACAAACGCAGAACAGCATTAACTGTTCTGCTCCTCCACCATGGAAAATTGTGCCTGTGGTGTGGAAGCATGAAAGTCCCCTCTGTACCTGGGGCAGACTTATGAGTGGTCAGATCAGGGCTCTGACTGCGTGTGTAGGTGAAAGGGGATGATGGGCAATGATGTCTTTTGCTGTGAATGAAGATTCGGTATCCTCTTAAGTCTAGTGCCGATCTTAGTGGTGTGGAGCATGAGTTCATGGCCGCCATGGCAACCATGGGCCTGTCCCAGATGGTTAGTGGCCCGACACATCAAGGGAGACCTACCTTAGACCTTGTTATGTTGGGGTACGGTGTGAGGAAAAGAATCTGAAAATAAATTACGATAAAACAAAAATTTTAGTTTTAGTTTTTGCTAGACGATTTATCAGATACACTTGGTCTATGCAGGGGCATAGATTAGAGCAGGTTCTCATGTATAAATATTTTGGTATTATTTTTAGTTTTAATGGGTCATGGCAAACACATATCTTGGCAGTAAAGCAAGGCGAAGATGGAATCCTTGGCCGTACAACATTTCCTTTTTCTTTATGGCCAATGGTGTATTAAGGCAGCTCAAAAAATCATGGATGCCAAACTAATAGCAAGAATGCTTTATGGAGCTCAGATTTGGGGATACGACCGCCATGCAATAGCCCTCCTTGAACCAGTGATCAATGTCTTTTGGATACGAATTCTGGTGCTCCCTCCCCCCCTCATCTAGTCCGGCCATAATAAATTTGGAGTTGGGCAGACTATCTCTATCCGCATTAATAGAGATACGAATGTTGACATTTTGGGCTAAAATAAGGGATGTCTCTGATACTTCTCTTTTGGGTCTGTCTATGACTGAAAAGTTGCAAGATAATGAATGTGGTGTAGATGTTTGGTGGTCTGACATGAAGACATGTCTCTTGTCCTTAGGTTTTTCAGAGTTTTTTTTCCAGGATAATACTAGTAGTTCTATTGTCAGATTGCTTTAGCAACGAGTGTCAGACATTGATAGACAAGTGCAGAGGGCCATGGCATCTAGATCTCTCATTTCTCCTTTTTATAAATATATGATCCCAGCTAAGGGTGGTGCTTCATATATTTATAATCTAACAGATTTTCTACTTAGAAAAGCTTTTACTAGCCTAAGACTCCAAACTATGTATACGTCTGTTTTGCTGGGAAGGTACCAGAGAATCCCTTATGAGGATCGGATTTGCCCCTGTGTAATGGAGGTGGAAGATTTAAGACATTATATGCTGAAATGTCCCATATATGATGATCAACGTAAACAACTGCAATCTGTTGTTGGGTGGGACTCTTCCTGACCCAAAATTCAGCAATTACTGTATTTGTTGAGGGATTCAGATTCCTCAAGATCTAAGTTGGTTGTTATTTATGCGTCTAGAATTGCCAAGATTCATATAAAATATGAGCAGAAGTCTCAGACTGACATTAGCCTTGATGTTAATACCTTGACTGAAGCTAGAGGATATACATAGATAATTTAATGCCACCTAAGGCTGATTGAAGAGTGTTGAGGTAGAATGTATATATTATGGTAAGATGTATTCTGAGCCTTGTAGTTATAATTATAATTATAATTAATTGTTTATTGATTTTATCTATCGGGATGTTGTATATGTTATATTACTCCATTTTATTGTTTTATTGCTTGTTTGTATATGAATATATTGTGATAGCCATGTGGCTTACGATAAAACCTATTTATATTTTATATTTTGTTCTGGCCTTGAGGCAGGGGGTCCGTTGGTGGGGGGAATATCAGCGGTGCCCTTGTCATGGACGGATCATTACCTACTGCAGGCCTCTCTCCTGGCACATGTCTGCCCCTGGAAGGGTGTGGAACCAATTTGAATGGTTTGCCCCCGGAGACTGATGGAACGAGAACGGTTCCGGGATGCTCTGGGGGAAATACCTTCTGATCTGGATGACTGTCTCATCGATGACCTTGTTGAGCCGTGGAAGCCTTGCTGATGGTGGCCATTGATCGGACAGCTCCGAGGCATCCTCTTCCCAGGCGGTAGCACCATAGGCCTCCCTGTGGGTTTTTTTTGGGGGGGGAGGGCTGCGGATGCTGAAGTGGGAGGGACGGCGGTTGGAGCAACGGTGGCGTCCACGTACTGAAGCCGACAGATTGCGACATAGAGCTAGTTTTCGAGCCTATGCCATGGCTATGCGGGCAGCAAAGGAGTTCTTTGCTGTCCTCATAGCGTCCATGAAATCCCATCCGACGGAGCTGTTCCGAGTGGTGCAGGGGCTGGTCAGTCCAGCCTCCCTCCACGTAGGAGTGGAGTCATCTGGCGCCAGCTGTGACATGTTTGTGGATTATTTTGTGGATAAAATCACTTGGATTCAACACATTTTTGATGCTGCACTTCTTGCAGTGGGGAAACCAGAGGTTATGGAAGCCCCACCTTGTCTGAGTTTGTAGGATCAGTTTAAGTCAGTGACCGCCCCCCCCCTCCCCCCCCCCGATGTGGAGGGTGTTCTTGGGACTGTTAGGGCTACCTATTGCAAATTAGATCCATGCCTGTCCTGGCTGGTTAAGGCCTGCCGGGAGACTGTGGGACCGTTACTGGCTGGTGTGGTCAATGCCTCCCTTAGGGAGGACAGGGTGCCGGGCTGCCTTAAGGAGGCAGAGGTGCGACTCCTGCTCAAGAAACCATCGCTTGACGTTGACTCCCATGCCAGCTGTCGGCCAGTCTCTAACCGTCCCTTTTTAGGGAAGGTTATTGAACAGGTGGTGGCCCGGCAGTTGCAGGAGCATCTGGATCATGTCGGTTTTCTTGATCCCTCACAGTCAGGATTTCGCCTGGACTATGGCACAGAGACTGCGCTTGTGGCGTTGGTCAACGACCTACGCCGGGAATTAGATCAGGGTCGTTTGGCCCTGCTGATTCTATTAGATCTGTCGGCTGATTTTGATACCGTTCACCATGAGATGTTGGTGACGCGGGCGGGGGTGGGTGGTACGGTTCTTGACTGGTTCTGCTCCTTCCTGCCCGGAAGAATTCANCATGTATAAATATTTTGGTATTATTTTTAGTTTTAATGGGTCATGGCAAACACATATCTTGGCAGTAAAGCAAGGCGAAGATGGAATCCTTGGCCGTTCAACATTTCCTTTTTCTTTATGGCCAATGGTGTATTAAGGCAGCTCAAAAAATCATGGATGCCAAACTAATAGCAAGAATGCTTTATGGAGCTCAGATTTGGGGATAAGACAGCCATGCAATAGCCCTCCTTGAACCAGTGATCAATGTCTTTTGGATACGAATTCTGGTGCTCCCTCCCCCCCTCATCTAGTCCGGCCATAATAAATTTGGAGTTGGGCAGACTATCTCTATCCGCATTAATAGAGATACGAATGTTGACATTTTGGGCTAAAATAAGGGATGTCTCTGATACTTCTCTTTTGGGTCTGTCTATGACTGAAAAGTTGCAAGATAATGAATGTGGTGTAGATGTTTGGTGGTCTGACATGAAGACATGTCTCTTGTCCTTAGGTTTTTCAGAGTTTTTTTTCCAGGATAATACTAGTAGTTCTATTGTCAGATTGCTTTAGCAACGAGTGTCAGACATTGATAGACAAGTGCAGAGGACCATGGCATCTAGATCTCTCATTTCTCCTTTTTATAAATATATGATCCCAGCTAAGGGTGGTGCTTCATATATTTATAATCTAACAGATTTTCTACTTAGAAAAGCTTTTACTAGCCTAAGACTCCAAACTATGTATACGTCTGTTTTGCTGGGAAGGTACCAGAGAATCCCTTATGAGGATCGGATTTGCCCCTGTGTAATGGAGGTGGAAGATTTAAGACATTATATGCTGAAATGTCCCATATATGATGATCAACGTAAACAACTGCAATCTGTTGTTGGGTGGGACTCTTCCTGACCCAAAATTCAGCAATTACTGTATTTGTTGAGGGATTCAGATTCCTCAAGATCTAAGTTGGTTGTTATTTATGCGTCTAGAATTGCCAAGATTCATATAAAATATGAGCAGAAGTCTCAGACTGACATTAGCCTTGATGTTAATACCTTGACTGAAGCTAGAGGATATACATAGATAATTTAATGCCACCTAAGGCTGATTGAAGAGTGTTGAGGTAGAATGTATATATTATGGTAAGATGTATTCTGAGCCTTGTAGTTATAATTATAATTATAATTAATTGTTTATTGATTTTATCTATCGGGATGTTGTATATGTTATATTACTCCATTTTATTGTTTTATTGCTTGTTTGTATATGAATATATTGTGATAGCCATGTGGCTTACGATAAAACCTATTTATATTTTATATTTTGTTCTGGCCTTGAGGCAGGGGGTCCGTTGGTGGGGGGAATATCAGCGGTGCCCTTGTCATGGACGGATTATTACCTACTGCAGGCCTCTCTCCTGGCACATGTCTGCCCCTGGAAGGGTGTGGAACCAATTTGAATGGTTTGCCCCCGGAGACTGATGGAACGAGAACGGTTCCGGGATGCTCTGGGGGAAATACCTTCTGATCTGGATGACTGTCTCATCGATGACCTTGTTGAGCCGTGGAAGCCTTGCTGATGGTGGCCATTGATCGGACAGCTCCGAGGCATCCTCTTCCCAGGCGGTAGCACCATAGGCCTCCCTGTGGGTTTTTTTTGGGGGGGGAGGGCTGCGGATGCTGAAGTGGGAGGGACGGCGGTTGGAGCAACGGTGGCGTCCACGTACTGAAGCCGACAGATTGCGACATAGAGCTAGTTTTCGAGCCTATGCCATGGCTATGCGGGCAGCAAAGGAGTTCTTTGCTGTCCTCATAGCGTCCATGAAATCCCATCCGACGGAGCTGTTCCGAGTGGTGCAGGGGCTGGTCAGTCCAGCCTCCCTCCACGTAGGAGTGGAGTCATCTGGCGCCAGCTGTGACATGTTTGTGGATTATTTTGTGGATAAAATCACTTGGATTCAACACATTTTTGATGCTGCACTTCTTGCAGTGGGGAAACCAGAGGTTATGGAAGCCCCACCTTGTCTGAGTTTGTAGGATCAGTTTAAGTCAGTGACCGCCCCCCCCCTCCCCCCCCCCGATGTGGAGGGTGTTCTTGGGACTGTTAGGGCTACCTATTGCAAATTAGATCCATGCCTGTCCTGGCTGGTTAAGGCCTGCCGGGAGACTGTGGGACCGTTACTGGCTGGTGTGGTCAATGCCTCCCTTAGGGAGGACAGGGTGCCGGGCTGCCTTAAGGAGGCAGAGGTGCGACTCCTGCTCAAGAAACCATCGCTTGACGTTGACTCCCATGCCAGCTGTCGGCCAGTCTCTAACCGTCCCTTTTTAGGGAAGGTTATTGAACAGGTGGTGGCCCGGCAGTTGCAGGAGCATCTGGATCATGTCGGTTTTCTTGATCCCTCACAGTCAGGATTTCGCCTGGACTATGGCACAGAGACTGCGCTTGTGGCGTTGGTCAACGACCTACGCCGGGAATTAGATCAGGGTCGTTTGGCCCTGCTGATTCTATTAGATCTGTCGGCTGATTTTGATACCGTTCACCATGAGATGTTGGTGACGCGGGCGGGGGTGGGTGGTACGGTTCTTGACTGGTTCTGCTCCTTCCTGCCCGGAAGAATTCAGTGAATGGTGCTCGGGAATTATTTTTCACCATACCGAGACCTCTCGTGTTGAGTCCTGCAGGGTTCTGTTTTGTTCCCTCTCCTATTCATTGTGTATATAAAGCCGCTTGACAAGGTGGTCAGGAGGTTTGACGTGCGGTGTCATCAATATGCTGATGACACCGCACGTCAATATGCTGATGACACCCAGCTTTACCTCTCCTTTTCATCAGATCCAGGCCCAGCAGTCTCAGTGCTTACCGGGTGTCTTGCGGCTGTGGGGGATTGGATGAGGGCAAATCGACTGAAGCTGAATCCTGACAGGTCGGAGGTGATGCTAGTGGGGAAGGTGGTGGGTGAGGTGGCCCCCGTCATTGACGGGGTTCATCCCCCACTGGTTCCCCAGGTTTGGAGCCTGGGAGTGGTTCTTCACTTGCAGCTCTGCCTAGATGCCCAGGTTGGGGCTGTAGCAAGGAGCACTTTTCGCCAATTACATCTGGTGCGTCAGCTTCGGCCATATGTCTCAGTCTCCGACCTGGCCACTATCATCCATTCTTTTGTTACTTCGAGACTGGACTATTGTAATGCGCTTTATGTGGGGCTGTCCATGGTGACAGTCCAGAGACTGCAGCTGATGCAAAATGTGGCGGCCCATTTCCTTATAGGGACGGATCGCCAGGAGCATATTACACAGGTGCTCCGTTCTCTTCACAGGCTGCCTAGTCTTCCGAGCCCGATTCAAGGTGCTGGTTCTTACCTATAAAGCCCTGTACGGCTTGGGCCCCATCTGTCTATGGGATCGCTTCACTCCCTGTGCCCTTGATCAACCCCTGCGGTGAGCCGGGAGCACTCTTCTCGAGGTCCCCTGGGTATCCCGGGGGCCACCATGGAGAGGGTGTTCTCGGTGGCTGTCCCGAGGCTGTGGAACTCTCTCTTGGCAGAGGACGAGGTGGCCCCTGACCTTCCTTCCTTCGTCAATGCAAGACCTGGCTGTTTCGCCAGGCTTTTGCCGAGGGAGATGGTGGGGGTATTATTATTTTTGGTGGGAGGATGGGGTGGGTTTTTAAAATCTGTTTTAATGCTTTCTGATGTCCCTCTCCCACTGTGGGGAGGCTGTGTTTACCCTCTTTTGTTTTTGCCCCTTTTTGTTGTTGTTTTATTGTGTATTTTATATATTATATATTTTATATTGTAAGCCGCTCCAGGCTGCCTTTGGTGGGAGGGGAGGGGTAATAAGTTTTTCAAATAAATAAATTAAATAAGACCAATTCTGGATCCTGGGTATTAGAGCTAAAATGGGTAGTGCATGTACTACCTCTGTACCTGAGCAGGTTCCCCTGCTTAGCTGGTGTCTGCATCAGCAATGAGGAGGCTGAAGGCTTCCTGGTGCATTCTTGGGCCTAGTCCAGCCAGCCGGCAAATGTGCGGTCTGCCTGGGTACAAGCACTGTCTGTCACTGCTACTATTGTCCCTGGTGCAGAAGAACAACATTAGATAGCTAATGAGGAAGGTAAATAAAAAGATCTCCATATTTATAACTGTTTCAAATTCCATTCTTTTAAACCAATATTGTAAATTTTTTGGAACTTGCTTTGTGATTTTTTTTTACCTCCTTAGGGTCATTGCTACCTGCTTTCAGCTTATTCAAGAGGAGAAAAGAGTGGTAGTGAGCTGAACTCGCTGGATAAGTGTAACTTTGGGTGGCTACTGGCTAATGTCTCCCATCCTGGGTTTAATTGGAATAAAAAACAAAGGTATCCCTAGATTTCATTATCTACAATGTATTTANATCACTTGGATTCAACACATTTTTGATGCTGCACTTCTTGCAGTGGGGAAACCAGAGGTTATGGAAGCCCCACCTTGTCCGAGTTTGTAGGATCAGTTTAAGTCAGTGACCCCCCCCACCGATGTAGAGGGTGTTCTTGGGACTGTTAGGGCTACCTATTGCAAATTAGATCCATGCCTGTCCTGGCTGGTTAAGGCCTGCCGGGAGACTGTGGGACCGTTACTGGCTGGTGTGGTCAATGCCTCCCTTAGGGAGGACAGGGTGCCGGGCTGCCTTAAGGAGGCAGAGGTGCGACTCCTGCTCAAGAAACCATCGCTTGACGTTGACTCCCATGCCAGCTGTCGGCCAGTCTCTAACCGTCCCTTTTTAGGGAAGGTTATTGAACAGGTGGTGGCCCGGCAGTTGCAGGAGCATCTGGATCATGTCGGTTTTCTTGATCCCTCAAAGTCAGGATTTCGCCTGGACTATGGCACAGAGACTGCGCTTGTGGCGTTGGTCAACGACCTACGCCGGGAATTAGATCAGGGTCGTTTGGCCCTGCTGATTCTATTAGATCTGTCGGCTGATTTTGATACCGTTCACCATGAGATGTTGGTGACGCGGGCGGGGGTGGGTGGTACGGTTCTTGACTGGTTCTGCTCCTTCCTGCCCGGAAGAATTCAGTGAATGGTGCTCGGGAATTATTTTTCACCATACCGAGACCTCTCGTGTTGAGTCCTGCAGGGTTCTGTTTTGTTCCCTCTCCTATTCATTGTGTATATAAAGCCGCTTGACAAGGTGGTCAGGAGGTTTGACGTGCGGTGTCATCAATATGCTGATGACACCGCACGTCAATATGCTGATGACACCCAGCTTTACCTCTCCTTTTCATCAGATCCAGGCCCAGCAGTCTCAGTGCTTACCGGGTGTCTTGCGGCTGTGGGGGATTGGATGAGGGCAAATCGACTGAAGCTGAATCCCGACAAGACGGAGGTGATGCTGGTGGGTAAGGCGGCAGGGGTGATGGCCCCCATCATTGATGGGGTCTGTCCTCCGCTTGTTCCCCAGGTACGCAGTCTGGGTGTGTTCCTTAACCCGCAGCTTTGCATGGATCTCCAGATGTGGGCGGTAGTGAGGAGTGCATTTTGATGGTTCAGAGACTGCAGCTGGTGCAGAATGCGACAGCTCGTCTCCTGATGGGATTGGGCCACCGGAAACATACTACACCAGTTCTTCGGTCACTGCACTAGCTGCCTAGTCTTCCGGGCCCGATTCAAGGTGTTGGTGCTTGCCTATAAAGTCCTAAACGGCCTTGGCCTGGCGTACCTGTGGGACCGCCTCACCCCCCAAGTCTTGGATCAACCCCTGTGGTTGTCTGGGNCAGAGACTGCAGCTGGTGCAGAATGCGACAGCTCGTCTCCTGATGGGATTGGGCCACCGGAAACATACTACACCAGTTCTTCAGTCACTGCACTAGCTGCCTAGTCTTCCGGGCCCGATTCAAGGTGTTGGTGCTTGCCTATAAAGCCCTAAACGGCCTTGGCCTGGCGTACCTGTGGGACCGCCTCACCCCCCAAGTCCTGGATCGGCCCCTGCAGTCATCGGAGGGGGGAGGCTTCCCTCGAAGTCCCTCGAGTCTTCCGGGAGGCCACGATGGGAAGGGCTTTCTCTGTGGCTGCTCCACGGCTGTGGAACTCCCTGCCATTAGAGGCTGGTTTAGCCCCTGATCTCCCCTCTTTTCAACGCAGTTGTAAAATGTGGCTGTTCCGCCTGGCCTTTGGTGGGTAGCATGGGTAGGGTGGGTGGGGGAGTGGGTTAGGGATGTTTTAATCCTATTATGAGTTGTTTTAGTGTTCTTGTTGTTTTATTCTGTTATAATTGTAAGCCGCCCAGAGCTGCCTGGGGCAGGAAGGGTGGGGTAGAAAATTTTAAAAATAAAATACATAAATAAAATAAATAGTGCGGCACTTGGTACACGCCTTGTGCATGTGCAACCTCAGTGTGTGCCTGGACAAATAAGAATTGCACCTTACCTATGTTTCATTACACATTTTAATTGTTACACACAGAATTTCACTAGTATTTCTGAAGTCCTGATATCCTTTGGAAGAAGAGTTTTATGCTATCCGCTCTACAGGCACTTTGGATTAGTGACACAAGCCATCAAAGACACAGTTATGATACTACAACTAGGTGAGTACTTCACTTTTTATTATGCTACTTTATTTGAATGTTGTCTGTCCACTGTGTGGATTTTTTTTTTGAGGGATTTCTTGGCTGGTTGTCCACATGCTTTAACTTGCATGCCATATAAGCACTTAGATGTTGCACTGTCCCTCATATGTGCTAGCTTCAGGTTAAGCAGGTACAGAGTTCATTGCAGAGCTGGTACTGAGCTAAGACCCAGGCAAGTGGGAATGGATTGAGGGGGAGCAGCAACGGTTGCAGGTGGGCTTGAGGGCCAGAGGCATAGCCGTAAGGTCATGGGTAGGGATTGAGAAGCAGAGCTCTACTGCTGCTCCCTCATCCCCTCCATTCCTCTGCTTCAGTGTTGCCCTCATCCTACAGCGGAAGAGAATTGAGACTGAAAGACCAATGCACCATTTCAGTACAACTAAATGCACCATCAGTCCCCTCCTGCAGCCCCAGCCATGCCTCATATGTCTCAGTCTCCATAGCCACCTCCAAGGCTAAATGCCAAACACAACATCTAAATGCTTACATGGCGTGCAAGTTAAGGCGAGAACCTTAATGTTTTTTCATTTACTGAAAGAGCTTTAATGTTTTTTCATTGTGCACAATTTAAGGCAAGAGCCTTAATCTTCAATTTTGCTTTTAGGAGTATGGCTTAACTCAATTATTTCCTCTTTTTTTTGGGTGGGTTTTTGGTTTTAAAGTTGCGTGTGCTTACAGTTTTTTCTTTAAGCAAGAGCCTTAATCTTCCATTTCAGTGCTTTATGGAGTATGGTTAAATTTGACTTTCCCCATTAATTAGTGGGGCTTTGTTTTTAAATTTATGCGAGCCGTAACTAATTTCTAAAACTGGAGGTTTCTGGTTGGTCAATATGAAATCCTACAGTATAACAAGGCAGTGCCCGTAGAAACACTTGTTTGGCATCAAATGAAAGCTCATATGCCTTGCAGTTCAATGCTGCTAAAAAGGTTTAGGATTACGCTAACTGTGTAAAAGTTATGAAGAAAATAATTTCCTGTCCACATTCTTAAAAGGTGTGTATTGAAGAATTTTTTGTTCAGAGAAGTCTTATTATTCAGGCTGCAGTGGGAGGAGAAGACAGCAGCTGTCAGGCTAGATGGTCAGGAGTAATCACTATTTGCTGCTAAGGTTTTTTAACATGTATGGGCATCAGGAAGGAGCAAATTGCAGAGTAGGGGCAAGAACCTGTAGCTATCGGCTACACAAACCAACTAGCAAAATGGCCAATCGTAGGTCAACATGTTTTTGGACTATAGAGATGGCTGGGAGAGAAATGTATTGTGTCTTTCATGTACAACTAGGAGAGACCCAGTGCCAGGGACTGCAGGAGTTGCAAGGACGGGTTCTAACAATCTGAGCTTGAGGGTGGAAAGTTCAAATTAGAGAATCTCAGGTTGGGTGTTCTAGATTTCTTTTCTGTAGCAACCTATCTGTACCTCTGCCGTATTGTAAACGTACAATTTGAAATTATTCATTACATAAGCTTACTTTTGTTTAAAACCCTGTGCGTGTTCATTTTGCTGAAACTGTGTCTGGAATGGGCCTTTGGTTTGATACGGTTGCAGGCCTACCTTTGGTCCTCTCCCAAGGGAAACCCCTACTCCAGAGGGCTTTTGTTTGCTATTCATATACCCAGCTAGCCATACCCTTGCAGACCTACATGCACCTTGTAGAGGGAAGCTGGAGATATGCTGGTGAAGAGAATGAGCCTGTAAAGATTGTGAGTGGGGAAACTGTGCCACAGCTGTAGTTTTGGAAAGGCAGCAGAGCTCGGACACCTTCTATACTTAACCTCATGCTGGTATCTTGTGCTGTCATTTTGCTGTTAACAACCCCCATCCTCCCTCTTTTCCAATATCGAAGGAACAGGCAATGCGAGGAGTTACTGCTGCCTCCTGTAAATTACGTGACTTCCTTCGTGATCTCTTTCAGAACGCTAGGAATAGGCCATTGTGTACTATAGAATGTTACCGTTGCAGATACAAAAGCTCATACTGTGCCATTGTGCTCTAGCCCCCTCAGAGGTCACCATTTATTTTCCTTCTGACCTCTGATCCATCAGCACTTTCAGCCCATGGTGAATAAACTTTCTCTCTCTCTCTCTGTGTTCCCTCAATAGAAAACCCCCTGTTAATGTAACTCAAGTTTTAAAATAAAAATTCAGAAAAGAGGGGAAGTGTGAGAGTAGACCCCTCTGATGATATTGACAGACATACCCCCAATCCTATTGAAACTTGGCTTTTGAACCGGGCCCTGTGATTAGTGCAGCGCCGTGATTGCAGACACCTTTTTGTGGAATTTGACAACCGAATCTTGCAGACGTTGTCCCTGGCAGTGCAAAATGACAGTCTGAGAGGAGAGTACTGTGAACTAGCCAATAGGATACCAGCACTGGGGCCTACTGCCAAATAGATGCAGCCCACAACTCCACTGATAAAGAGGGGTTTCTGCTGAGGTCTGTGGGCTATTTGTTTTTTTAAAAAAACATGGGAGAGGTCCAAAATGGATAGCATTCTGGGAAGCTCATTTGCATTCAAGCTGTTAGATAATTTGCCTAGTTCTACTCACTAAATCTGTATTTTCTGCTTGGGGAATTTGGGTGTTGTGGTTGCAGAATTTGGAAAAAACTGCTACAGAATAGAGTTCCCATCCTAAAGGATGCTGACATGACTACCAACGCTTGGTTCACTAGCCAACACAGTTGCAAGGACTAAATGTTTGCAGAAGGCATGGAGACTAAAAACACCATCTTTGAAGCCCAGATTAAATGTATTCCACAAGTAAAAATAAAGGATAGCAAGAGGACCAAATGTCTGCCAATGGTGAGGTGAAGAGGCTTTCTCCATGGGTCCTGGACAGTCACTCTGCTCATTCAGTATTCATGGGGAAAGGTCCGCATCAGCCATCAGGAGGGCAGCACTGATCTTCTGTCTAGGTATATCGGATGAGGGAGTGCCCCAAGCCCCCCAGTTCTTTCGCGGCCTCTGACCAAGCAGGAGTGCAGTGAGCAGCGCAGCCGCTTTTACCAGGCCCAGAGCCTCACCCAGCCAAATAGAAATGGGGAAAAACAAGCACCCTCGGGAACAAATAAATGTGGAGGCAACCTCCCAGCACCGCTCCTAAGCCGACCAGACGGCTTCAGCTCCAGCCTCTTGACATGGGAATGGAGCACTGCGGCCCCGAGGCAACCTGGCCCCGCCGCCTGGCTGCCCACGCCCGGACCGCCACAAACCCCACCTCTGGGGCAGTGGGATATAACCCCAAGCAGGTGAAAACTCCACAGGCATGCGGAATGGCGCCATCAAAAACCAGAGCGGGACAGAACAAGGACGTGCCGGTAAGTCCCCGCGCAAACAGCCAGGAGTCAGAGAGGGAGGAGGAGGCGGCAGCCTCTGGGTCAGCCCACACTGAGCCTCAAGTTGCAGCACTTCAGCTTTCAGTGCTCAACGGTATGCTTTTGTCCCTGCAAAAGCTAAATAATAGACTCTCCACTGAGGAGCGGGGCAGGCCCAAAGGGAAAGCGAAAAGGAAATGGAGCAGAAAGCGTCCCCCCGCCTGCTGTTGGACCAACAAAGGCAGGTCAAAAGATGCAGGGGAAAAGCAAAGCTCCTGCCAAAAAGACTAAACTCCTTCTTCTGGACTCCTCAGAGTCAGAATCTGAAAGGGAGTCCTCCCCCTAGAGGGATCAAGTAGACGTAGCTAGGGGCATAGATGCCCTGAGGAACAGACTCCTCCCCCCCCCAAGGGAACAGGATGAAGGGGAAGAACGAAGTGATCGCTCTCAACAAGGCAGAGCTGAGGAGGACCAGGCAGGAGAACCCCTAGAAGAGGGACAGATCCCCAAAAGCCCCACGAGGGGACAACGACACGGATGAGGACAGATAATTCTCCCAGTCATTCAGGCAACCCCTATTTAGATTTATCAAAAAGCCCTGCAACCCAAGCAACTGGGAGAAGAGAAACAAACATCAGATTCATCTGATGAGGGACTCCGCCAGGGAATACCTCTCCAAATCCACTGACTCGGACAAGGGGTTTCCCTTAGACAAATCTTTCAAGAGACTAATTAGGGCAGAATGGGCACACCCAGGCAAATCTGCCAGGCTTCCCAGATCACTAGATTGCATGTACTCCATGGCCAAGTCAAAGGCTGACATGTTCAGGGTCCCCAAAGTGGAAGCCACAGCAGGCTGCCTAGCGAGGCAATCTGTTTTCCCTTTGGAAGGGGATCTCTATCCAAAGGACCCCTGCGATAAGGGCATGGAAGCCAGCCTCAGGCGAGATTATGAGGCATCTGCTACAGTCTTAAGGACAGCGACAGTGTCCTCATACTGCACCAGGGCCCTGTTGAAATGGATATGAGAGGCACAAGACCCCAACCTTACTAATAGGAAAGCTAGAATCTTGTCTTCCAAATTACTACTGGGCATTTCCTTCCTTACTGATTCAACAACCGATATCCTGTCATGGACTGCTAAAGCAATGGCTGCCAGTGTGGCAGCAAGCGGAAGACTCTGGCTTAGATCCTGAAAGGCAGACCCACACGCCAAAATCTCTCCATATTGGTAGTCTTCCATGGACCCAAACTATATGGAGTCTGCCTTGTTAAGGTGCTGGAGGAAACGGCAGACAAGTCCAAAAAAAGTTCCCTCCAACAAGTTGGCACACCTAAACGCAATTTTTGTCCCTTCCCTCGAACATCCTCCTTGTATGGCAATTTTACTAGACGAGGGGGTTCATCCTACTCTCAGAGAGATACTAGTTGCCGCCCCAGATAGTAACAATAGGGCAAACCCTCTGCCCAAAACAGACAGGGCTTCCAACAAAAGCCCGGTCCAAGTAACAAGAAAATATGATTTTTCAGATCCCCTGCCGGAGGCGGACCCACTGATAGGAGGTTGCCTCTTAAATTTCGCAGACAGGTGTGGGGAGGTAACATCAGATGTGTGGGCGCTCAACACATTCACCTATGGATACTTGAGTTCTTTCAAGCACCTCATCCCCCGCTTCCTTCTATCACAAAGATCCCTAAAACCAGAAAAACACTCAGCAAAGCTCACCGAAATACAAAGGCTCCTCAGGATAGGAGTGATAGAACCAATGCCAGAATTAGAAAGATTACAGGGCCTTTATTCTTTTCCTTGTTCCCAAAAAATCCAGAGACTGGAGAGCCGTCCTGGATCTCAAAGCTCTAAACAAATCTGTCAGAGTAGCGCCTTTCAGAATGGAAACCCAGAGATCAGTATGCGGAGCCATCTCTCAAGGGGACTGGCTGACATCAATAGACCTCAGGGAGGCGTACCTACACATTCCAATATGCCCAAACCACAGGAGTTGGCTCTGGTTCTCGTAAAGCCAGCAACATTGGCAATACCGGGCCCTCACATTCGGTTTAGCCTCTGCTCCCTGGGCATTTTTCAAAGTGTTAGTTGTGTTGATAGTAAAGCTCAGGACGGCAGGGATCAATGTCTACCCCTATTTAGACAATCTACTGATCAGATCCCTGTCATACGACCGAGCAATACAGGACCTACAGAGAACAATGACGTTCTTGATCCACTACAGCTTTGTCATCAACATGGAAAAAAGCCACCGGAACCTGACACAAGCACAGAACATCTAGGGGTACTACTCAGTCTGGTGCCAAAAATGATCTGCTGGACCACAGTGGGATGGAGGAGGGACAGATGCCAACATGGTGTGAGGGCTTCCCTAGTCTTTTGGGACATGTGGGAGGAGAATGCTGGTTGTAGGTCCTACAAGCTAAGGGATCTTTCTTCCAATGCAGGGGAAGGGCAGAGCATTCACTACCTTCCCAGGCAAGAGTGGCCTAGGAGAAGGAGGTGAACACTAGGGCACGCATAATCCGTTCCTTCCTGGAGCCCTGAACCATAGGTATTCCTTCTCAAAAAAGTGAGCGGGGAACTCTTGCGAAGGTGACTGATTATGATGCGAATCCTAGGCTGTTTTTAGACATGCACAGCGAACACGCATAAAATCACTCTGTGTGTAAATATGCCGGCCACACGTTCTTTTAAAGCCGCAAATTAAATACCTCGATGTCCAGGTATTTAATTAGCGGCTTTAAAAGAATGCACAACTGGCTTTAACGCGCGAAATGTCACGTCTAAATCCCACAAGCGGCATATTTACACGCAGCGTGATTTTATGCCGCCTGTTCGCCCCGCATGTCTAAAAGCGCCCCTAGTCAGACCTTTGGTCATTGCTTGTCATCTCTCTGTAGTTCCTTTCCTAGCTGTGCCACTGCCTCGGCCTTCCACTGAAGGCTTTCGATGGATGAGCTAGATCAGGGCTGTCCATCTGGCAGCCATAGTTCCATCCAACCCACAGCTTTAAAACTGGAACCCATGTCCATTGCTTTTTCCTCATTGGCGGCAACGGGGAAAATGCAGTAAACACGATCTGCTGTCTTAAAAGCCAATTTTATTAAATATCAGTATTTTCTATGATGCCATGAATTTAACAGCTCCATACTCTGCATGTTTAACTCCCACAGGTTTTTTTATTTATTTATTTATTTTATTTATATATTTTTTTATTTCTAGATTTATACCCCGCCCCTCCTGAGAACAACTCCGGGCGGCTTCCAACAAAAACAATATAAAATACATATAAAACACATCAAAAATACATAAAGTATTAAAACAGGGCCCGGGAAACATTTAAAACAATAAAATAGGGTATGGGAGATAAAACCCCATTAACCCACCCTCCCCAAAGGCCTGGGCGAACAGGCAGGTTTTACATCTTCGCCAGAATATCAAAAGGCTTGGGGCCAGGCGAGCTTCCTCCGGAAGGGAGTTCCAAAGGCGCGGCCCGGGCACCAAGAATGCCCTCTCCATTGTGGCCCCCCGCTTAACACGGGGAACCTCCAAGAAGGCACCCCCAGCCGACCAAAGGAGCCACTCTGGGGCGCAAAGAGGCCAGGCAGTCCCTGAGGTATGGGGAGCCCAGACCGTGAAGGGCCTTGTAGGTCAAAGTCAAAACCTTGAACCTGACTCGGCACGCTATCAGCAGCCAGTGCAGAATCCGGAGCGCAGGTGTTATGTGCTCCCGACGACCCGTCCCCGAAAGGAGGCGGGCCGCCGCATTCTGCACTAGCTGCAGCCTCCGAACCAGGCACAAGGGAAGCACCACGTAGAGCACATTGCAGTAGTCCAGCCTCGAGGTAACGAAGACATGGATGAGGGAGGCCAGGTCCAGGCCGGAGACGAATGAACGCAGCCTCCGTACCAGATGCAGCTGGCGAAAAGCAGCCTTTGCGACTGCCTCCACCTGCCGCTCCAGGCGGAGGTCCGTGTCCAATATCACCCCCAGACTCCGGACCTGCTGAGCCCCGGATCAGGGGGGCCACTACCTCCCTTGCTCTCCCCACCAACATCACCTCCGTCTTATAGGGGTTGAGCTTCAGTCTGCTCTGCCACATCCAGATTGTGTTGATCAATTTGAACAGCTTTGATTTACACTTGTACCATAGACATAAGGTAAACTGGCCACATGATGAGGGATTTGGGGGCAGTCTGACGCTGCAAGGCAATTCAGCCAAGACGCTGGGACAGTGCTGATCTAAATAGGCAATGATGTATGCGGTATTGCTATCTCCTCCTGCCGTCCAGTCCCCTGCCATTTTAATATTTTAACAGGATTTAAAAGCATTGAAGAAAGTCAACATGCAGCAGGTTTAGTTTCATTCTTCCTGTGTTTGGTGCTTTTCCTTTGACTGTGCCAGTTACCTAGGAAACCATTGTAGGATGAAATGTGATTGGCTCCATTGGCAGATTGATTGTCAGAGTTGTGGGTGGAATTTCAGGAGCTCAGAGAGCAGCGCAAGTGAGGCATACAGAAAAGTGAATGCTTGCCCATCTCAAGTTGTGGTATTGGTAAGGAGCAGAGAGAACCAATGAATACGAGCCACTGTTGTTATCCAGTTGTTACCCGGGAAGCTAATCAGACGCTATTGGGCTCGGAGAGTTGAAGTGGGATAATCTTGCTAAACAATGGGGCTTTTAGAAAAATAGTTTTTGAGATGGCAGGAGAGTGAATAAATAGAATATTCAACAGTGTTGGAAAATACCAGTGTTTGAACACTGAAATTTTGTAGCTCACATAAGCCTGGTGTGCAAAATAAAAGAGCACCCGGAATATAAGAAAAGTGGGCATATTAAAGAGACTGTTTCCTAGCAAAGCAAAGAATAGAAAGGGAAACTTGTATATTTGCAAAACATGGGTGATGGATGCCCCACTGTGTGCTGTGGCCCTTTATTCATATCATTCCCACACCCCTGACACTCGGTTAAGGGAGTCTCCTTCCCCCTCGGCACCTGGCTCATACCACCCCACCTGTCGAAGGGTCTATGGCTAAACCCATATCTCTTTCCCTCCCAACCATTCCTGCACATCCCCATCTATCAGATCTGTCATGGGGAAGTCCCCTTCCCTATCCACACCTGAACACCCCTCCACACATGTACCCTCCCCCCCCCCGAAAGAGAGCTAGCTGCTCCCAAATCCCACCATCCCATTTACCCCCAAATTAGATTCTCCAGTACAATACAACAGGCAGCAAACACCCATGAACACCCAGAAATCTGGGTGTTTGCTGCCCATGTGAACTGGGGATGGGTGTGCGTGCATGCTCCCTCGTGCACTCATCCACACCCATCACCCACCCACAGAGCCATTTGGAAAAATGGAGGACGCTCCGTGGGTGGCAGTGGGGGGGAGGTCACCGTGCGCCCATCAGAACCTCCTGCCGCCCAGCGCACATGGACCACAGCGCAGCCACACAGCATCTTATGTAGAAGCTCCAGGCACAGTATCTTATGTAGAAGAGTAATAGAGCCATATCCCTTTCACAGAAGAAATTTAGGAGCAAGTACAGTGCTAGCCTTCTGAAATCAACAGTGCAGTTGTAGAACGTTTTGGTGGGAAGATTAGGATTCCAAGCTGTGCAATTATTCAATGATAATTAGAGACTTCATTAGCCAAGATGTTGCAAAGGCACTAATTTTAGCCTGCGATCTTTATTTAGATTGCAAATCTGTAGTGAAATTAAAAAGAGATGCTTCCTCTTGTGTTTAGAAAGTACCTTCTATGTTACCCTGCTTTGGGAGCATTATAAAAATCAGCACATGTGTCATGGCACAAAGGTGCTACATGATGCCAGAACAGGAAGCTTGAACCTTAGGTTTCGGGTATGTACAAGAGACAAGATTGCAGAGACCAGTTAATTCCACCCCTCATCGGTGGAATCGGAGAGGCTGTTCCAAGAGAGCTATTCTCCACCCTCAAGGCTGGGTGCCTGGAAAGATGTCACTTACTGTGTGTGTGTATTTGTTGTTTGGTCCTTGGATAGCTTCTATTCAGAGCTTTAGAAATCAGCTCTGTTGCAGGGGAAAGAAACCATGCTTAGCTGGTCTGGGTGATTTGTTCTTTGTAGCTGTCAAATTAGTCCCACGGTCTTACATTTGACAGTATTTCATGAGAGAACATGTATTTCTGTGTTGGTCTTGTGCTTACTTGAAGAAGTACTGAAAATTACACTCATGTAAATACAACTTCTCTCAGCGCAGGGTGGACAGCTTGGACTGATGGGTTATGTCCCTCCCGCACTGTGCAGTAGGCACAAATGATTGACAGCCTCTGCTAGTGGAAGGGGTGTGCCCTCTCACTAGCTTCCCAATCTGGTTCTCCCCTTGCACTGGATCAGGAGGCAGGGTCTTAGGCTTTCATTTACCTCCCCCTGCCCCGCTCTCTTTTTGTTGCTGCTTTTCTCTTGAATCTGCTCCTCCACTCCTTCCTTCCTCAGGAAGGCTGGCTTCTGGCAAGAGAGTCTGGGGGGTCCCTGCTCCCCTCCGGTCCTAACTGTTCCCAGAAAGAGACCCCCTTACTGGTGAGAAGCCTGCTTGTTGCATGTGAAGGGAGTCTGAGCCATCGGCAGAGGAGGCAGCAGTGAGAGGAAGCTGCACTCTGTGCCAGGCTACTTTTCGTGCCATTCCCTGTCTGCTAGTGCCTCCGCTGCAGACAGCCTGTCAGCCTGCGCCCCCGAGATGGAGGCTAGTGGCAAGAAGCCGGTCCCAGGTCAGGGTGGGTGCACCGGACAGGGGAGCGGCAATGTTCCCACGAGGGAGAAGTTGAACCCGGAGTGCCGCCGGTGCAGTAAGTCTGTTGGACCCGGAGGTTCCTACTCCACAAGGAGAGCGGGGTTGTGCATTCCCTGGCAGTCCCCACAAGGAGGTGCTCGAGGCAGTACTGCTCTGGTTGGACAGGCTTTCCGCCCAACCTGCTGGCGCTGTTTGGAGAAGAGGGTCAGTGAGCCCCTGGGCCCCAGCAAGCTCCCAAGAGGATGATCCCAGTCAGTGAGGGAGAAGACCAGGAGGGGGATGGTTCCTACCCCGATCCTTGCCCAGAAAAGACAGAGGCCTCAGCTCTCTCAGGAGAGGCAAAAGACCATGAAGCAAGGTGCTCTGAACTGGTAATGCCTCTCCCCGCAGGCGAACCAGAAGAACCTGCTATGCGCAGGGTGAATAGGTACATGGAGGTAGTCTCAGGTTAATTGAAGACAGGAAGTCTCCCAGTTGGATGGCACGGATGATGGAATGGAGGATCTCCATCTTGAATCTCCTGTACTTGACCCTCTTGTTCAGAGACCTAAGGTCTAGGATGGCTCTTGCATCCCCATTCTTCTGGAAGAATGAGTACACTCCACACCACCTCTGGGCTTGAGACACCTCTTCTATGGCCTCAATATCTACCAGGTGTTGGATAGCCGTGAGAGCGGTCTGATTTTTGGAGGCTTCTTCTCACTGTCCCTCCTCTTTCTCTTCCTCATCTGACTCCTTTGGCCACTCTCCTCCTCTCGTCTCCCTCTAAGGGCAGAAACAAGAGAGACTGCGGATGTTAAAAGGAGTCTCGTAAGAGAGTTAAGAGATCCCATAGGAGGAGAAAGCATAAGCCCTCTCACAAGGGTAAAGGGGGAAAGAGGAGATATTACTCCCCCTCCTCTTTCGAGTCCTCCCCAGACAGCTCCCACTTGGAAAAGGAAGACTGGGAGCTCCCCAGCTCACCTTGAGAGAAACCAGGGGACCTCCTGGGAGTTGGGCTTTTTGAGTCCAAGCAATTTGAGAAGCTCCTAGACAAGGTAGCTGCAGTGCTGCAATTGGAACTCCCCCCCTCGTCCCCAGGGTTCTGAGCCCCACAAGGAGAAGAAGAGGGCCTTTCCCAAGCCCTTGGCTGTGCTCTCCAAGTTCCCTCAAGCCCAGTTCTACTGTGATGCAATGAAAGAAGAATGGGAATGTCCTGCTAAATTCAAGGGGCCACACAAATACACTAAGCACTTCTACTCTGTTTCTAAGTATCAGGAGGTGCTACTAAGCCTGCCCAAGGTAGACATGGCCAACCTAGTCCTCAGCCTGACTGGCAGCCCCTCCCCGTGGCACCATCCAGGGTAGTGGGGAAGCTATCGCTAAAACCACCTCTTCCTCAGATGTTTGGGTGAGGGAGACAGTGTCTTGGGGATACGCAATAGAGTTCACCTACCCCATGAGGGATTGTTTCATTCAGTCACTCAAGTCTAGGGACCTGCTGAAAAATCAGACCACTCTCATGGCTATCCAACACCTGGTAGATATTGAGGCCATAGAAGAGGTGTCTCAAGCTCAGAGGTGTTGTGGAGTGTACTCATTCTTCCAGAAGAATGGGGATGCAAGAGCCATCCTAGACCGTAGGTCTCTGAACAAGAGGGTCAAGTACAGGAGATTCAAGATGGAGAACCTCCATTCCATCATCCGTGCCATCCAACTGGGAGACTTCCTGTCTTCGATTAACCTGAGACTACCTCCATGTACCTATACACCCTGCGCATAGCAGGTTCTTCTGGTTCGCCCGCGGGGAGGGGCATTACCAGTTCTGAGCACTTCCATTCAGCCTGTTGTCCTCCCCCAGAGTGTTCACAAAGATCATGGTGGCCTGTCTCCAAGAGAGGGGAATTCATGTGTACTCCTTCCTCAACTACATTCTTGACCGATCTTCCTCGAGAGCACAGGGGAAGAGGCACCTATCACCAGTCATTGTCTGGAGTCGCATGACTATCTCATAAACCAAGAGAAAGCCAGCTGGTGCCATCTCAGTTCCTGTTACACCTGGGGTTGTTGCTGGGCATAACCCGGGACTGAGTCTTCCTCTCCCAGGAAAGGGAGAAGTGTGATCTGATGTTCCTAGCCCAAGTACTGGGGACAACGGGGTCCTGTCTAGACACGGTCAGTTGGGCCCGTCTGCAACCAAGACCTCTGCAGAAAGTTCTCCATCCCTTTCAGGAAAAGATCATCACTCGAGCTCACCGCTGCGTGTTATTACTGCAGGAGGTAAAAAAAAAGAGATGGTGGGCGTCACCAAATAGGTTTTCCAAGACTGCTTCTGACCATAGATGTAAGCACCTTCAGATGGGGAACCCATCTAGACTTGAGGAGAGATCCAGGGTACCTGGTCTTCGGTAAAGAGAACATACCATATGAACTTGTTAGAACTCAGGGCAGTTTTCCTGGCACTGGTCCACTTCACTCCGTTTTCTGATAGCACAGAATGTTCTGATTCAAACGGAGAGCACAACAGTGATGTCCTACATCAATCACCAGAGGGACTCAGATTGAGGTCCTGCAGTGGGAGTTAGAAAGGCTGTCCAGGTGGGCAGAATGCTATCTGGCCTCAATAAAAGAGATTCACTTGGAGGAGTCCAAGTGGACTGGTTTGAGCAGACAGACAGTGGACCCGAGGGAATGATCCCTTTCTTCCTCCATGGCAGGAGAGATGGTCTTAACTGATGGGATGCGTCCTCCTTGCTTGGACAGGCAAGATCAATAATGATGATTGACAGTCTCGCCCTATGAGAGGGGCACAGCCCTCAACAGCCAGTTTTGTGCCTGCCGTGCAAGGAATAGGAGAAGGACTTATTACTCTGTTTGAGGAACTGCAACCAGTATAGGCTAGGACAGGGCAAAAATTGAATAATAATAATTAATAATAATTTTTTTGCCCTTCTTTTCTTCCCTTTTCCTTGTCTTGGGCCTGCTCCTCTTCCCCCACCCCCTCGGGGGGTTCGGCTGAGTCGCTGTCAGGGGACTGTGGGGTCCTTTCCCCATGTCCCCCACTCCCCTGACTGCTCAGGAAGATAGGGCCCTTTGTTGCAGAGTAATAAATGATTCGCAATCAGTAAGGACAAATGCAGCTGAAGGTTTAAAAACAGAACTTTACTTAAGCTTTCTTAGGCACAGATCCTTAGATACCTCTAACTAGTAAGAAGACAAAATGGAGACTGAGACAATGAGAGAGAAGGGAAGAAGGAGTGGTTACACAAAGGAATTCAACTGCAAAACCCCATCTCCCTTCCATGTGCACATAAACTTACCAGTGCCATCTGGTGGCTCTATAGTCAATTACTATTCCTAATACAGCAGACATTAACTTATGGATGTTGCATATACCAACACCCTTTCCATGGGGAAGCAGCCACACCGGGAGCTGCTCCTCCTTTGCAGCCCTTGGTGGGCATGGAGTTGAGCCACAGCAGGGAGCTCCAAGCACTTTCACACCTTTTCCCCACCACACCACCATTACCCAGCATGGCATCCAGCATGGCATCCAGAAGTGGGAAGCCCAGGTCCTGGGATGCGGGCTCCCTGAAGGCTATGAGAGGCAGGAGCAGCACCACTGAACTGATGGAGGGTAGCAGATCTCCCGCGCGGATGTGCCGGCACTCCGTACGGCCTCTTGGCTTCCCGCTTTCGGGAGAGTCGCCACATGGGGTAGGTCTGCCCGACAGGGCCCTCCTGGACCTCGCAGCCCAGCCCCCGACCAGAGAGGCCATTTTACTATGACTGCTGGTAGAAACTCCTCACTTGTTCACCGCGATGATGGGCTTCGCACCCGAAGAACGCACCCATACATTTATGGGGGAGCCCCCAGGGGTTATGGAGGAGACAGGGAGGGCCCGTGTCCTATCCCCAAAGAGGAGTCACTCCCATTTTTGCCATGGGACATCCGCTGCCCCCCCCCCCAAACACAGGGGGTGCAAAAGAGGGAGGACGAGTAAGGGGAGATCTGTCTCATTCCAGTTTGACTCAGAGGGGTCATCTGATTTCCCTAGGTCCTCTTGCTCCTTTGGTTGTTTGGGTAGCCCTCTCTCTCTGCTGGGAGGGTGGCCAACTTGGCAAGGTCTGCCACACCTGCATCTACTCTGGGCAGCATCACACAAGTTTTCTGGGCCTTAGGGATCGTATAGTGTCAGTTAATGTACTTATGAGGAGTTCCTTGCTTCCTCGAGCCGCCTTTCATAGCCACAGGGGCAACTGGATCTGGAGGAGGAAGATGGCAGCGACAGAGGAGGGTTGGGGACCAGCCAGAGTTCAAGAGAATCTAGTCTCCAGGCCAGAAACAACCCAAATCCCCAGCATGACAAGCAGCTGCCTCCTCCACTTCCTACGCATTTTATAGGGGAGGCTTTGGTCTTTCACCAACAAGTGGTCAGCAACATCAGGGGTGCCAGGATAAGGGAAACAGTCTCTCTGGGATATGCTATTGAGTTCTCCTCCTCTCTTTCCCCCCCCCCTCCCCGAGACCATTTCCTCCCCTCCCCGGTACCAAAGGACCCCAAGAAGGCACAGAAAGCCAGAAAAGTGATACAGCATCTTTTGGACATTGGGGCCATAGGGTCAGTTCCCCACAATCAGAGACACTCTGGCATATACTCAATTTTCTTCACCATGCCAAAAAAGAATGGGGACTTAGGGGCGGTTCTCCATCTCAAAGGACTCAAAAAGAGGTTGAGACACAGGAAGTTCCATATGGAAACTCTGAGTTCAGTCAAGGCAGCCATCAAGCCGGGAAACTTCCTGTTCATGATAGACCTCCAGTAAGCATACCTTCATGTTCCCATTGCGGAGTTGCACAGAAAATTCCTGAGGTTATCCATGGCGGGCCATCGTTATCAGTTTTGGGTGTGCTTCCCTTCAATCTATCGTCATCCCCTTGTGTGTTTACTAAGATCCTGGTGGTGTCGGTGGCCGATCTGAGAGCTCAAGGGATCCGTGTCTACGCTTATCTGAACGATGTACTGGTGAGGTCTCCATAAGGGACCTTCAGATGATGATGAGTTGTCTTGGAAGCCCATGGGTTTCTGATCAACAAGGCTGCCTGGCTCCAGTGACATCCATCCTATACCTAGAAGTACAAATAGATATGATCAGGGACTGGGTACTCCTATCAGGTGAGAGGCAGAAGTCGCGCCTCTTTCTTCTAGCACTTCTGCACAGGGAGGACCATTCAGCGCTAACGATCCTTGCGAAACTCCTGAGCAGCATGGTTTTGTGCATGGTTACTTGGGCCAGATTCCACCTGAGACCCCTACTGAGACCCTACCAGCAAGAGATTGCAAATCAGGTACATCTTCTCATTGCTGTCCCAATCTCTTTGGGGGAGAACTACAGGGCCGCTACCTGGTCTTCAGTACATTTTTTTTACAAGGCACTTCACAGTGGACTATTTGGTGTCAGCGGAGGCAGACAGACGGATGCTCCAGAGTTAGGATCAGGATTAATCTCCGTCAGCGGTGGGACATGTTTTCCTCTTTGCCAAGCTGGGTGGGAATCCACCTTTCCTCTGGAAGGCACTACTTTGGGACTTCCCATCAGTCCAATGTCAACCCTGTGCTGAGAGAGAGAGGGGAATTTCCTTACCTATGAATTCCTGTTCTTCTCTCCAGCAGGGTGGACAGCCTGGCCGCATCCGTCATGGATTCCCTTGTGAGGCCCGTAGAGGGGTAGGTTCAGGAATGGGGATAGCTCCTCTTTTCTATCCCTGACTCTCTTTTTACTGCCTCTGTTTGTTTTTCTAGGTGTTCGATGGTTAAAGTGTTTAATGGTTACGGTTGTTTTCTTAGTTAGCTTTGACAGTCTCATCCTGAGAAGTTGGATACTCTGGCAGAGGCTGTCAAAACATTTGATCCTCTCTACTGCACGGTGAGGGAGGGACGTAACCCATCAGTCCAGGCTGCCCTCCTTGCTGGAGAAAAGAATGGGAATTCACAGGGAAGGAAATTTCTCCGCTAATAGAAAACATGCTCTTGTAATAAATACTACTCATGAAACTTATTCCCCTTGGCGATAATCTAGCAAAACACTTACATTTAAGTGGTATCATTAACTTTCAGTGACCTCATGTTGCATTTTGAGCCTTCCCCTTCATGATGAAAGCAGACACCGGAGCATAGTGGAAGGATGTATTTTGAATTTAATGTATTAGAGGATATTTGACCATTTAGCTTAATTTTCTAGCAGTTGTATGTATTGGAATTTCAGTCAAGTTTCAGTAAGTTGTCCATGGAGTTCAGTTTATAGTACTCACAATATTTACCCCAAAGTCTGAGAGAAAGTCTCCTCTCTATACCAGACATACACTTTCCGCAGGCTGAAAAACAGTAGCACTTTAAAACAGCATTATACAATGAAGGAATGATGAAACACTGGATGTGTTTTAGTTTTGGTTTTGGATGATTTATTCTAAAAAAATTTTCCCCAAAACATTTTCGCCACTTGTTTTCCATTGCTTTCAAACTGTTGAAAAACAGTTTTCCAGTTTTCACTTCAGACAATTACCAGTTGCATAGTCATCATTTATTGGAAACTGTAGCTTTTCCAAATTACATTAGAGACCCTCTTACTGGCACCTTGGGATATGTATTTCTTGTCGCCATTCAGATAAGCAGAGTTTCTTCTGGGACAGCACGTTTGAGAATTACATAGGAGTGCAAGACATTTCCAGAATAAGGACGGTTCGGGATTGGAAAGACACAGAATCTAATCAAGGGGTTCTTACTGAAATTCAGTTGAATGTTTTAGAAATATTTATATAAAAGAGAGAGTGTAGCAGGAAAACTCATAGACTAATGACTTATGCTTGGATTTTCCTTGGCAAAATTGTAAGTACATCTATTATTATTATTATTATTTTAAAAGTACAGCTCATAGAGAATTTATTTTCAAAGTTCAGGACACCTAAACATTTTCATACAGGCAAACTTAATGGTGGGGGATGGAGATTTGTTTACATCAGCACTTCCTGATTAAGCCTTTCTCATAAGAGCCACAATAATCTAATTTCTGGGAAGATGCTCAGTGAGCATTCTAAAATCCGCTGATAAGTGGTTTTTTAAAAATTTATTTTAAAGGATTTTGCTGCAAAAAATATTAAAAAGTTAACACTTCCCTGTGTCTTGTTAGAGCCAATTAACTGGATTACATTTACAAGCTCCATACCGAAGTTAATAAACTTGTGATTAGTGAGTGAGTAGTACATAAAATTGTTTCTGGCATAATTAGTAACCCAAACTGACAGATGATTAAAGCACAGATTGATTGCCTGTATCACAGATACGTTCATGTTAACTCTGTGTAGCAGGGAACCCTAACCGTTTGCAGGGGCTGGGTCTTGAGGAGTGTCTTCAGGGTGCAACCCTGTGGGAACTGGGGCAGGCCCCCGCGGCTGGTTAGCCAGCTTAATGATTACGCTAGTTAGCCCCAGGTAAGAAGTTGCTAGTTGGACTGAACC
>QEPC01002047.1:726850-762049 GCA_003113815.1 Sphenodon punctatus
CTAGCTCAACTGACTCAAGCTAGGCTAGGACTCTTTTTATATCCCTGCTAAGGGGCGGGGTTTCAGTGACCCACGGGCTGCTCTTAAAGTGCCAGCACGTGTGCCTCACACCAATGATTAAATCACCCCCCTCAGTCCCTTCCCCCTCCAGTTTGTTCTTCCTTCCACTCTGCTTACCCCGCTCCCCCCTTCTCTCCAGATACGTTATAGAGATGGCATAGGGTCTAGATCGACCCTTCCAGAATTACAGGTTTCTGTAGTCCCCGGATGGCTGAATGCTGGTGACAGGGCAATGTGCATCTCTCTCTGTAACAGCAGCTACTTCTTGTTCGTACCCATGATTTTTCAGATCCCAAAATGCGTTAAACAAGAGGTATGTTTGCACAGACATAATGACCGAATTTGCGTTTGATGCCAGAAATTAGTAGCTCGCATTACGTCTGGTAGCACCCACTTTGCAGCATAACCAGGGTCAGCCAGCTGCTGCCTATAATGAAGGGGCATGGAATGCACCTTTGTACCCAGGCCAAACATATGAATTGTCAGAGCAGGCTAAGGGTGCTGGCCACTCACTCGGCATGCAGAAGCGAGAGAGAGCAATGATGCCTCTTGCTCTGAATAAAGATTTGGTGCCTGCTAAAGTCTAGCCTGGCACATCGGCCTGCATGGGACATGGACACACACAAACACACACACACTGGGACAAATGAGAATCGTGCCCTTTGTTACTTCGATGTAGAGGTAAAGGAGTCTGCTTGTAGTGACTCTATTGTCCAATTTAAATGTAAATGATGAGACCCTCTTTGTAAAGGAGAGGTGACAAGAAAGTTCCTATCAGATAATCAGCTCACTAAATCAACATCAGAACTGTGCTGTGATTGTTTCAGTCTGCCTCGCATAGGACAGGTTGCAGTAAAGGCATTGTTAAACCTTGAAAAATATATTTTAAAAAATATTTTAATTTGGGTTTTTTTTGTTGTTTTTTTAAAACTAAATATGTTTTCCAATTTTCTACAGGCAGAAGTGCTGTTTTGAAGTGCCTGTTGGACGTTCATAAGATTTTTCGAGAAAATGACCCTGCCTACATTCTTAATGATCTCTATATTACAGACTACTGCATTTGGATTCAGAAAACCAAGTAAGTTTTAAAACCCTTGTGTTCTTAGGAGAGCTCCTAGTACACTTCATTCAGTAATCAGAATCAATAAGCCTATCAAAATAAAGAATATCCTTCTTTTTAAAATAGCAAGCAGAAACCCATTCATTCCTCTGCTTATTAAACTTTCATGTCATTGCAAATTGCAAAAAGGAAAAGGGGTTGTTGAATTTTCAGTAATTATAGCAGCAGTATAAGAAGGCAATGGTGTCCTTTCGATGAAAATATAAATTTTCTGTTATATCTCTATCAATAGACTGCAAGCATAAGATACTTATGGGATGGCAACTTTATGTGTGTATTCCTAAATCAAGAAGCTTTCCCAAGGAATGAAAACAGTTTAAGCAGTTTAAGCCCACAATGCAGTAATTCTTAATTCAGAATATATTCCACAATTGGAATACTGTCGTGAGCTTTGGGTATATATTCAGAAGTATATATTTACGTGTCCAAACAAGTGTTATTTTACTACTAGTAGTTTACCAGTTGGCTGCAAGACCTAAAAAGAGATTTAGCTGAATTGGTGTAACTTATCAATTGTTTTCCAAGGAAGCATGTGTGTTTTTGAGTTGTACTGATTTAACTTGTCCTTTGTCACTGCAGCATCTCCCTACCTAAAAAACAAACAAGCCAGTTCCAAAGGTCCTGTGGGATAGATATCTGTGTAATACCAAAATACCTTGGTCACCCTTTGAACTATAAGATGCAGTGGGTATACATCTGAAGTATTCTGCAGAGACAATGTGGTTACTGTACTAGTCCCAAAAGTAAGGAGAAGGAGATAAGGTAGTTCAGATGAGATTATTTTATTGACCAGATTCTGTTGTAGAGAGTATGCAAGCTCTTGGGCCATGCAGGGTCCTTCCTCAGACATGTAAAAAGTAGGAACTCTTGACCAGAGGTGGGCAGATGACAGCTTGGGAGCCACAAGTGATTCTCGGGCACCTGAGCTACAGTTCTTACCAGAAATGACTGCCTGGGTGTGTATCCATACCACTCCCTCAGGAGCAAGAAAAGCCAAGCCACCATTTCCACCACTGGTACTGTTGGAGTCTCCTGGGAGGCGTGTGAGCAGGGTCAGTGTGCCCTGAACCACTATTGCTGCTGCCCAAAGCAGCCAAACCACTTGAGAACCAGAGGTTTGACATGGGGGATGGGGGGATTGGGAAAAGCTCCACTGCCCCATCTCCAAGATCACGGAAAACCAACAATCCTGTAAAGTATCTTGTAACTTGGAGATATGAAAATGTTGGTATGAGGCTCTTGGTCTTGGAAACTTTGCCCACTTTTGCTATAGACTAAACAAATCAAGACAGGTATATAATGGGAGGGGGAGATGCAGTGAACATTTCCTTATTTTTTCCTTAAATGTATACCCTGCATCATCTCGCCGATGGCAATATATTATACAGAGACTCATGTTCACTGCCTCTCCCCCCTGAATATGTATGTGTGTGTGTGTGGATTTATATAGAGGTATTATGATATTTTCTGTGTCTATCCCTTTCCAAATAATTCCTAACATTCTATTTGCCTTTTTTTTTTTTTTTTTTTTTTGCTGCTGCCACACATTGAGCTGGCCTTTAGCTTTAATATTAAGAAAAAGTTACGGTGGATGAAGACAGCAAAAGTTCTTTCATGCATCTTTCAGTAAGAAATTAGCCATAAGAGACCAGTACGGCTGCTGTCCGTGTCAGCAAATATAACATCTAGCAAGCCAGCCAGTGGAGCCTAGACTTTCTTCAAATTCAGCCAAAGAAAATGTAGGACAGACATAAGTGACTGATATATTAACACGTTTACTGGAAGACACACACATTAGGTACAAGTTAAGCAAAACTGACATCCTCTGGAAAGAGGGCAATTGAGCTATGTTACTGTCCTAACGACATGGCACATTTGTTGCCTACCGTTAGGAGAGCAGGGGAACTGCGCACTTCGGAATTCATCTCCTCCCTGTAAAAATTTTTGCTAATAAATACTGCAGGGAGTTGATGGGATCACTCTAATGAATGAGAAATGGCCTTTGTCTGGTCCATTTAGACCAGGGACAAGAGAGAGTATTCTCAAACATTTTCCACAGGGTAGGCCCCACGTTTCAGTAGAATGACCGTGTAGGCCGCCTCCTCTCTTATCCACAGTCATGTCACATCTCTGTGGTAACTGCAGCCTGACTTAGATGGGAAAGGGACAGTAGAGACGTTCTGTGGTAACTCTCCTGAGCTGCTGATGTTGTCTACTTTCATTCTTTATTTTCTTTCCTCACGGCGGGTTACAGTATACAAAAACCTATACAAAGATACACAGAATAAAGTAAATTAAGTTTCTTAAACCCAATATAAAATAAATAAAACCAAATAAAAATGAGTAAAATCCCCTAACCCACAACTTCCCAAACCCTATCTGTGCCTGCCAAATGCCTGGCCAAACAGAAAGGTATTTATTTATTTGTTTAAATATTTATTTAAATTAAAAATTCTTAATATCCCACCCCTCCTGCCTCAGGCAGCTTGGGGTAACTCACAGTCTCAAAAAATACAAACATCCATAAAACGTTATAATAAAATATAAGTAAAATAACCCATCTCCCCCCCATGCTCCCGCCCCACCCTGTCAGTCTTCTTCTCCAAATGCTTTGCAGAACAGTCACCGGAAGGTGCGCAAATCCGGACAGAGGCGAGCCTCCTCCAGGAGGGAGGTCCACAGCAGCGGCGCAGCCACTGAGAACATCCTCATAGTGGCCGTCTGCCGACAACGCGAGACCTCAAGGGGAGTGCTCCCGGCCGACTGCAGAGGCTGGCTTAGAGCCCAGGGAATGAGGCGGTCCTTCAGATAAGTGGGACCCAGGTCGTCTAGGGTTTTAAAAGTTAAAACCAACACCCTGAATCGGGCCCGGAAGACTATTGGCAACCAATGCAGTGCACACGAAACTGGAGTTAGATGCTCACGCCAGGCTGTCCCTGTAAGGAGACGGGCCGCTGCATTCTGCACTAGCTTCAGCCTCTGGACTGTCACCACGGGCAGCCCCATGCAGAGCACATTACAGTAGTCTAGTCTCGAGGTAATGAAAGCATGGGTGATAGCTGCATGGTCAGAATTAGAAATATAGGGCCAGAGCCTTCTAACCAGATGTACTGTATGTCAGTGTACTTTATCCCGCACCCTCCTGCACAATAGCAGCTCGGGCCAGGGTACAACAATTATTCAATAAAACCAACAATACAAGATACCAGCTAAAAATTATTAAAACCATAAAATACTAAAAAGAGCGGAAATCAAAATCACATCCCTCCCACCCCTACCCCACCTCCCCATCTCCCTCCCCAAAGGCCTGGCGGAACAGCCAGGTCTTACATTGTCTCCAAAAGGAGGCGAGGTCCAGGGCTTGGCGGGCCTCTGTTGGGAGATCATCAACCAAAGCCACAAGTGCAGTCTCCGTGCCATAGCCTTGACAAAAGCTAGACTGCAGCGGGTCTAGAAAACTGATGCCATTCAGATGCGCTTGGAGCTGCGGAGCCACCGCCCACTCAATAACCTTCCCTAAAAAGGGAAGGGAAGGTTAGAGACAGGTTGATAGCTAACAGGCGAACCAATGTCAGGTGAAGGTTTCTTGAGCAAAGGCCAAACCAAAGCCTCCTTGAGGCATCTGGCAACCTGCCCTCCCGTAGGAGAGAAGTTGATTACCCCAGCCAGTAGGCCCCAGTGTCTTTTCACTAGCTTTCCACTAGTCAAGACAGGCACAGCTCTAATTCACAAGTAGGTGGCGCTAACAGCCCCAAGCACATCCCCCACATTAGCGGGCAACATCAATTGAAACCTCCCCATAAAACCAGACAAGCCGAGACTTCCGTGACCTTGGGGTCTGCCACTGTCTCTGAAAAGGCGACGTCAAAGTTGTGATGAATGCGAGTGATTGTTTATCTGCAAAATACTCAATAAACATGTCGCAGAGGACACTGGAAGACTCCAGTTCCAGGTGGAGACGGGCTGGACTGACCAAGCCTCTCGCCACCCAGAAAAGCTCTGCTGCATGTGATTTTTGTGGATGCTATGATGCAAGCCACGGCATAGTCCCTTAAATACGCTCTATACCACAATCGATCATCTTCAGTACGAGTCCAATGTCACCGATGCTCTAACGGCCTACCCTCACGCGTAAGCCATGCCAGATGCTCCATAAACCACGGAGGACCTGGCCTCCAGAAGATAAGCAGGCTTGGACCTCCAAGGAAAGGTTCGTTGCCTCCCCTTGGGTTCTGTTACCCTCACGCTGTTAAGGCGAGTTGTCTCTTTCTTCCTTGCTCTGCTTTTATTTTCCTCTTTCCCTGTGGCTGATGGCTTCACTCCTGCTGGTGGCTCAGTTCTCAAACTGGGCGGAGAGGAAGGTGCTCAGCGGGGGGAGCATGAGAGAAGTATTCAAGCTGTCAGACACCTAGCTCCACACTCTAGCTGAGCAAGGAAGAATTGCCAAAATAATGGGATGGCAAATTGGGGTGGGGAGGGGGGTCAAATGTATTTATTTATTTATTGCATTTTTACCCCATCCCTCCTCCAGAGACTCAGGGTGACTTACAACATTAAAAATATAAAATACAATAAAACGCATTAAAATCTCTTAAAACCCCAACATCACACTATCCTTTATCTCCATCTACCACCTATCAATCCTCATCCCCAAATTCCCCTACTCAATCCCACCCAACCCTATCCCTGTCTCCCAAATGCTTGGCCAAACAAAAAGGTCTTGCATCTCCTCTGGAAGACGAAATGGCTCGGGCTTAGGCAGATCTCCAAGGGGAGGGAGTTCCATAATTGTGGAGCAGCCACCAAGAATGCCCCCCTGCACGCCCTCGTTGTAACAAATAACAAGGGGGACAGAGAGGGGAAGCGACCGGTGGGTTGGAAGGGGGAGAGGAAGAGAGGTCAGCAAGGTGTATCTACGTGTGTGTGGTGGGGAGTATGTGTGTGTAGTGGGGAGGGGGTCTCAACTATGACAGATCGATTGCCGTTCAGAAAATTTGAGAATACTGCTCTAGGTCCCTGAAAGAAGGTTTCCTTTTTCTCTCTGATGCATGAGCAGCCAAATGGGCAGCTATGGGCAGAGTAGGCAGCTGCTCAGGGGAGAACCGAGCCCCTAGGTGGTTCTGGGATCCAGACGCATGACATCAGAGGAAGCCCACGTGAGGCTGATTGGGGTGTGTGTGCGCGTGTGCAGCCAGTGTTTTCTGGAGCGCTACTGCCGCCATGCAGAGTGAGGGGCTGCCACCAAAGAGAATGACAGCTGCATATGCCATGGTGTGTCCTGGAGATGTGAGAAGAGGGGAGCCCCAGATGTCACTGCAGAGGGAGTCCAGTTCAGCCCCTTCCTTAGGACAGAGCTGCCTTCGGGGTGGGACACGCCTCATGTGGGATGGATTGTTTCCCTTCGGTGGTGCATCTTACTCCCCTTCTGCCTGCAGTGGCTGCAAGAGACAGGAGCTGGTGGCTTCAGGAGCTCCCTGTGCTGGGGGAGAGTGGAGCATTCACCTGCTCTTGCCTTGTGCCTTCCAGGTTGGCCACACAGCATGTGGGTGGGGTGGGTAAAATAGCTGGGCTGGGGGATGTGCGGCGTGGCTAGGTTGGGCCTCATTCCCAGTTTTTCACAGGCCTCCACACTCTCCTTTTGCATCGAAGAGCCTAAAACAGAGGTAGGAGTCTGCTATTTCTCCTGAGAGAAGTTAGGGTCCTGGGTTTCTGCACCAGAATGTTGGCACGACCCAGAGCCACTAGCTCACCCCAAAGTACAGAGACACGGAACTGGACACGAGTAGGAGATGCCAAACAGCATTCTAGTTTATTTGTCTAAGGCCCAGCGTCCACCACGGTACTGACAGGAACCCATGGGGATGCGGTAGCTCACGGGGGAAAGAGTCTGAGGAAGAATCTCACACCCAGAAATTTTATAGGGTGTTACACAGATGGAGTGGAGCCATGGACTCCCCTCGTACAGGATAGAACCAGAAAGAGAACAAAGCTGGTCATGTATAGACCTTGCTAGAGGTACGACAGCTTACAGATAACACATCCAGGCTGAGTCCAACACGGGACCGCAGTGCACTGATTTCCCACATAAATCTCTTCCTGGTGCAGAGGCCGCACTGGGATTTTTCTGCTGCCAAAGGCTGGGTGAGTTGTGGATCCGGGGGACTCCCCTGGCCGGTGCTGTAGCGGCTCCAGAAGTGCAGCCCGAGCCTCGTGCATTGGGGCCTTCCTCTGCAGGCGCAGGTCTCCTATGTCATCGGCCAGTTACTGGGCTGCAGGCTGGGGGGGGGCAACACCTGGCACCCTCCCCCCCCCCAGCCCCGTCCGGGAGCGGGGAGGAAAAAGAGGCAGAGGGCTGATTTAGCTGGCTTACCAGCCAGACAGGAATTGGGGGGGCTGCAGATTCCTGCTGAATTTTAAAAAAAATTTCAGCAGGAGAATACAGGGCCCTGAGCACACTTCGTTGGTCAATAAACATTTCGTCTCTTCCATTGTTTATGCACATCCTTTAGCTAAACAAGCTTAATCAATTTCTGGATTCAGGTGTGTTTCCTTCCTAAACCCATCACAAGGGTCTTTGGATTCAACTGTAACTTGAATTAGCCTCTTCATTGCCGGTTCCTGGATAGAGTTGGGGCCCATGCCCACGTCCAGACTAGGAGCCACATTTGGCCCACATTTATTTTTATTTTTTTTATTTGTCCCTTTTCCATCCAATTCCTGGATCTGGTCCATGTATCTGGTCCCTACCCTCAAACACTGGGACCGTGAGCTTGGGAGAGGGCAGTGGAGAGAAGGCCATTCACTCACTGATCCATAGGGTGGGACATTTTTACATGCACCTTATTTCTCCCGAGCCTCAAAGTCTGGGTTCGTTGAACTCCCGCGTGGGCAGTTTAGACGCCCCCAGGCCTCCGGAAGCCAGCCAGGCACTATTGTAACAGTGGTGCTCGGCGACTTCTGCGTTGTAAACAGTGGTGCATGGCAACTTCTGTTTACAGTGGCACCCAGCCGACTTCTGGGAGTGGGGGAGAGCGTCTAAACTCCCCATTTGTGAGTTAACTGAACCCGGACTTTGAAGTCCAGGAGAAATAAGGGTGCATGTAAAAACACACACAGATCCATGATTGGGATCTTTTCCACCTTTCCTCCATCTGAGCCACACCCATTAAACACTCCTGACCCCAACTAGTATACAGCCTTCGTAGCTTGTACTAATTTTCAAAGTGGCCCGTGGAAGGGGAAAGGGCCCCTATCCCTGAGCTAGACGCTTGTGGGACACAGCTAGAAAAAGGGGAAATGGCAGCATGAACTCTCAATGGGTTACTTGCACCAGAGGATAACTACTTAGGAGCCGCTGGTTTAGAACAGCTTAAGTTATTACTAGATTTATAAGTCCCAGGCTAAAAGAATGGGCCGGGCTTCCAGTTTATACAAAGTCTCTAACTTTAAGTCCCCTTTTGGCAACTGGATAATGAGATGTTGGTCTGACCCACTGTCATGGGATTGGGGTCTCACTACCCCACTCTAGGCTGTCATGACTCAGTTTCCCTGGCTTGCAGTTCTCACTGGATCAGCTCTCTCTCTAGAACTGATTCAGCCTCCATCGGGTGAACCTTCTTGTCACCTTTTCAGCCATAGAGTTTCCCTACACAGACTCTCTTTCTCTGCGTTCATCTGTGTTTGTAAACACAGAATTAGCCCCAAACTATGCCCTGCCAATGTTAGGATTAGGAATTCCACTGACCATACTAAGTTGGGTTAAAAGAAGTTCAATGAATAAATCATGAATAAGCATTCAGTACAAGATTATACTCAAGAGTGCAGAAATCAAAATAACATAACCAATAACACATTCCCCTCTGTACTTGGATTCTCCTAACTTAGGCTTACTCTAATCAAAGTCCAAGGATATTTCAGTTCATATCACAGCCAGCGGTGGAAAGCTTGGCTGGGTACAAGTCTTAGGGTTCCCAATAGACGAGTCCTTACTTCATAGCTTGTTTGGTGCAGCCCTTCTCTGGCTGGTCAGATGTGACAATGAAAAACCTCCCTCTTTGTCAGGGACCCGAGTTGACTGCGTTGCTGCAGTTTGCAGTGATTTTCGCAGAATCAGCCAATCTTCGCAGAATCAGCCAATCCTGACCATGACCTGAGGGTAAATAGGCCCCTGGGAGATGAATTGTGGGTGGGTGGGGTCTGAAGGCCCTATGTTTGCGTGAGGGAGGTGCTGAAATTCCAGAGGATTTGAGCTGTGTTTGATTAGCAAAGTTGTGATTCTATGTCAGACTTATTGCAAATTTGCTTCCCAGCATGCATAGTTATGCAAATCAAGTTAATTATGCAAATATTAATACTCAGGGTGAATTTGCAGAATTTGGGTTCACTGGTTGCAGAATTTAAGATTTTTTGGTGCAGTCACCTCAGGTCCCTGCTCTTTGTCTTGTCTTCCACTTTTCCGGAGTCCTTTGTTTGATTTTCCCACCAGGTGACTGTGCTTTCAACTAAGTCCACAGGAAGAAATCCATTTGCAACTCAATGGCCTATTGCTAGTGTCTGCAGAAGTGTTAGGCTTTTTCTGATTACTCAGTCGCTCAAGGTCATGACTTAGCAGTTCTCCATTGCATGAAGTGAGTTTCCAGTTCTCAGCTTTCACATTGCATACATGTTTGACCTTTACATATTTGTTATACTTGTAGTCTACATGTAGCCCAGTATCTCCTTATCACACCCACTACACAAGACATCCTGTTTGAGTTGTGTGCAGATGGAGCACACTTTTCTTCTTCATGGCTGTGGGGAAACTGCTTGCATGCCCCTCCACCTGTGGTGCACTCGGTTGATTGATATTTGTAGATTCTGGGAAAGCTTCTCCCCCTCCATGCTCTTACATCAACATCCAGCAGCACATGGGGGAGCACCCCTGACCCCTGTCTCTCATTCACATTCAGCAGCACATGGATGGTCCACTTCTCTGCCTTAGACCTGGGAAGGAGGGAGGTGTGTGGCTGAGTTAGACAGTCTGATCAGCACTGCAAGGCAAAAAAAAAAAGAGAGAGAAAGATACTGAATCAGTTCTGTGAAGTTTCTGCTATGGAGAAACATTGTTAGTTTCCATAGTTTCTAACCAGGTGTTTACTATGTAGAATGGGTGAGTGGAGGACAATAAACTGCTTAAAGCCAAGTAGCTCGCACCATTCAAACAGTGCTTGGGGGAAGAAGTTAGCCAAAGGTGGGCCTTGGCTCTGGAGAGGCAGAGGCTTCAGAGTTTGAGCCCTGCTGTGAATCTGAAGGTGGGGCTCATCCTCCTTTGGATGAAACCTAACAGGAACTGTCTCCGTTTTGACATGCTAGGGGCAGGTACAGTGGCCCCTCCTCTGCTCTGCCTGGCCCCACCTGCCCCCTTGCTGGGGGTTCACCCCCATCCCTCTGCCTCACCCACCAGGTGTTTTGCCAGGAGAGGGCCGCTGCCGCCGGCCTTGGGGCTTTATCCAGGCGAGGGATGTTGAGCTCTGCCCACTTGTTCCTACCACATGTACCTCTGCTGCAGTGAGGCCTGGGTTCAGCAGGCTCCCTTCCCCTTTGTATCCTTTCCCCTAATCGGTGCTCATTCACTCTTGATAGGGGCGCAGGGGAACAACCACCAGCCTCCCAAATGCCCTGCCTGGTGATGCTTCTGGGAAGGAGTGTGGCTTGAGGGGCAAGATTTCCATGGGGTCTTCCAAGACTTCCGGTTCAATCCATATTGGATATTGAGGGTCTCCATCTTGTGTTTGATTTGGCAGGAGACAGATTGGGAGTGCTGCTGCTTGTATACCGTGCGCCTACCTGTGCAACTGCCTCCCTACATGCTCTAGCGGAGTTGGTGTTGGGGGTGGTGTTGCGGTCCTCAAAGACTTTGGTTTTGGGGGACTTCAACATCCACGCGAATGCCGACCTTGGTGGAGCGGAGTGTGAGTTCATGGCCGCCATGACAGCCATGGGCCTGAGATGGTCAGCGGTCCAACACATCAGGGAGGACATACCCTGGACCTTATGTTTTGCACCAGCCTTGAGGCGGGTGTTCCATTGGTGGAGGAGATATCTGCTGTGCCTTTGTCATGGACAGATCATTACCTCCTGCGGGCCCCTCTCCAGGTGCATGTCTGCCCCCAGAAAGGTGTGGTGCCTATTCAGATGGACTGGCCGTGGAGGTTGATGGAACCGAAGCGGTTCCGGATTGCTCTGGGTGAGTTGCCCTCTGACCTTGACGACCGTCTCATTGATGACCTCGTTGTGCTATGACATACCTTGCTGGCAGAGGCCATCGACCACAGGGGTCGATCCAGAACCCGGGGGGTGAGGCGATCATGCAGATAGGCAGGGCCCAGGCCGTTTAGGGCTTTATAGGCCAAAACTAACACCTTGAATTGGGCCCGGAAAACTACCGACAGCCAGTGCAGAGAACAGAGCACTGGCGTAATATGCTCCCGGCGACCCATACCCACCAGGAGACAGGCCTCCGCATTCCGCACCAGCTGCAGCTTCCGAGCCGTCACCACGGGTAGCCCCACGTGGATCGCGTTACAATAGTCCAGCCTAGAGGTGATGAAAGCATGGATGAGGGTAGCCAGGTCAGAGTCCGAAACATACGGCTGAAGCCATCGCACCAGATGTAATTAGCGAAAGGTACCCCTCACCACAGCCTCCACCTGGACATCCAGGCGGAGCTGCGCATCGAGGAGCACCCCCAGACTCCGAACCTGGGAGACTAATGGAGGGTAGACAGCGTCAATGCTGGGGGCTGCCACCTCCATCATCTTACCTACTAACATCACCTCCGTCTTGTCGGGATTCAGCCCCAGTCGATTAGCCCTCATCCAGTCCCCCACAGCCGCCAGGCACCGAGTAAGCACCGAGACTGCCGGGCCTGGGTCAGCTGAAAATTAGAGGTACAGCTGGGTGTCATCAGCATATTGATGACACCGCACGCCGAGCCTCCTAATCACTTCACCGAGCGGCTACATATACACATTGAACAGGAGAGGGGACAAGACAGAACCCTGAAAAATAAGGGAACTCGCTCCTGGTTGAGGCCCGGTTGGCCCCGGACCCCCCCTCCTTTCGAAGAAGTTGTAAGACCTGGCTGTTCCGCCAGGCATTTGGCAGGGGGGACGGGGTGGGTTATTTTATTCTCCTCCTTTTTCTGTCTTGTTTTTAGTTATTACTGTTTTTCGTGTTGATTGTAAGCCGCCCCGAGCTGCCTGTGGCAGGAGGGGCGGGGCAGCAAGACATTTAAATAAATACATAAATAGGCCACTCTTCACCACCCTGAAGAATTGCTCTGAGAGCTGCAGCTGCCTGCAGACTGACTGGCTGCTGCTCTGAGGCTCCAGTCAGTGCTGTGGCTCATACTACACCTACATGACCTGGGGCCCCTGATCCCCTCAGTGCTCCTAGAGCAGCCTTAGGGGGTGATGTCGGGGGGGCACAGCAAGGTGGCAGCATCCCCCATTGGTTGGGGATAGATTGCTGTGGGACTAAAGGAACAAGGGCCTGGTGCAGCAGGAGCAGGAGCAGGGCGGCAGCGGCACTGCACCAGGCAGCCTAGGAGGAACCGGGGAACACCGGGGCTGCTGTCCCATGGCAGTAAAAGCAGTGCTGTCCTAGACAAGTGCCCCGTTTGTCCCATGAGTGATCTGGCTCTGCCCTGGAGAAGTATTTTCCACATGAAACACTCTCCTCCCATGGGGAAACTGCAGACGCCTCTGGGCCCCAAGGAACCCTGGTAGGTTGCTGATGTGTAGTTTCAAGTACCCCAGAATACTTCGGCCTTTTTGTGCAAGCTGCCAATAGACATTACTGAGGGAGAAGTCATCGGCTTAACCACCGTGTGCTTCTGGAGCAGTAGGACTGCTCCAATCCTCTGTTTTAACCACCATGTGGTAGTATTGTCTGCTCCAGAAGCACATGCTGGTTAAGCAGATGAATCTTCCCTTACTAGGTGGCTTCTTTCCACTGTACAGAACCCCCAGTGCAAAGCGATCTCAAAAACTACCAGAATTTGAAGATGCTGGTTCTGATTTCAAAGCAAGTATTGTCGGTGTCCAGCAGGTTTCCGGTGAGAATCTTCAGGCAGCTTATTAATTAGTTAACGCAATTACTCCATTGCATGCACTCTGCGTAAGCAAGGCTTGGGTTTTAATGTTGTTTTTGCATGCGGGAGCCGGGAGTGTTTGGCACAACTAAACAAAGAGGAGGAAGCAATGAACACACTGAACTATGCAGTAGCTCGTTCATAGAGAGGAACAGAGGCAGTGCCTCCAAAAGCTCGGCAGGTGGTGTCACCATTTATGTTGAAAAGCCAGATGCAGCCAGATGGAAAATTGTATCTTTAACCCCTGAGGTCATAATGGCATGTCATCACTTCATTTGATCCTCCTGCTAAGTGAGCTTATCATACACCCTGCTGTCATCCCTGTTACTGCTTTCATTTTCATAATAAAATTAAATTTAATTCGTCTGGGCTTTCTCTTTTTTAGGTCATAGCATTTAGAAACGGCAGTAATGCAGATTAGGAAATGGTGGCAGCCTCACACAGATAAAATGCAGCTGATGATGCACGTGTTATATGTCTGATTGTGCGCTCCTGACTCAGATGCTTAAATAAAACCGTTGGGCATCTGGTGGAGAGGGCATGGTGGGGGAAGAGTTGCTTTGGTGGAGAGTGCGTGTGGGCCACCAGGGGCAGAAAGAGAGATCAGGAGTGCTAGCTGCTGTCTTCCCCACCTGACAAATCACCAGAGGCCCTCAATATTGTTAAGAACATAAGCGCCCTACTGGGTCAGACAGATGGTCCATTGAGCCCATCGTCCTGTCTCCGACAGAGGCAATTCGTGGTCACTTGGGAGAAGTATCTAACGGGTCGTAATAGAGTTAGCCATTCTCTGCTGTTTGCTCCTTATGTTCCCCATCCTTCTTGGCTAATAGCCATTAATGGACACCCACTGAATACTCATTGTGCCAAAGCATTGTATAAATGCAATTCTATGGCGTGAACTGAATTTGCCAGTCCTCATGACTTCACTTAAATCTTGTCTTTATCCATTCCATGCTTGCTTACTTCTTGACTAACTTTTATAGAGGTTTATTGAACCAACAGTCATAAGATGGTTTTTATACACCAAAGGTGCAGTGAGCGTTTTGGCCATGGAACAAGTTGCCTCGGGAGATCAGAGATTCTTTTTTGCAGGAGGTTTTCATAGAGTCTGGGCAGCCATCTGCTGGAGATGTTGTCATCCTGATTCCAAACAGGGAGGTTGGGCTGATGACTCGAGGTCTTTTCCAACACCGACATTCTACGATTCTATGAATTCTGTTTTCAGTAAAGAAAAATAAATCCATTCTGTGGTCAGATACCTACAGCTAAAGTCCGCATGGAAACCCTAAGAGTAGATACTCTTTTTTGCTCCTATATATTTCTTTCTTTTAAAAACCAGATGTTTAGTTTCAGTGATTAGCTAACTAAATAGGTTCTGGGAAGCACTTTGCAAGCTCATTTTTCAGTCCTATAACGTATCTTCTTTGGCTGCTAAGGTTGGTTGGTAGCATTTTCATTATCCTAACAAGTACATTTTTGTATGCGATCAAAATCCAGAATAGAACCCAAAATTGTTTGCATGTCTGTCATTTTTGCATGGATTCATGGTCCAAATCCTGCCTGATTTTTGCTAAGCTCGGTGTAAGCCCCTGTTGTATGTAATTATTTTAACTTAGGGTGATTTCAGACAATACGCGTCTGACATTCACCCCGGCTAAACCACAGTCAAACGCGACCCGTGTTTGCATTCACCACACTTCTGGACCTCTGGACGCAAGGAGGTTGAGAAGTGTGGTGAAAGGCCACCACGGCCGTGGTGAACTGAAAGTAACATCTGGTTACTTACCGTTCACCGTGGTCAATGGCATTCACCCATGCCCGTGGTTACGGCAGCGGCCAGATTGGCCGCTGCCCGTCGGGACGGGGGAGGACCGCCGGGGAACGCAGGGGGCGGGGCTGTGCAGTAGCACGCTGCGCCACGCGGCCCCGCCCCCTCCAGGGTGTGTGTGTGCCGCTTTAGATGTGACGGCCGGCAATGGGGTGCACGTCTGTTGGCGCGCCCCTTCACCCCCGGCCGTGATCCGAACCACCCCACGACCCGTGGTGAAAGCGGCTGGCTGTCACATCTGAAATCACCCTTAAACTCCACAAACACATCATGGTGGTAGGAGATTATTTATCTTTTACCAGACTTGCTAATATTTATTTAATATCTCTTTATATATTTTATTATTTCTTTATATGTAATATATATTTAAATATATGATGTATATTTAATATGTCTTTAATATGAAGAGGCAAAAACACGTATTCACCTGCCCTCTGCCTTCTCAACAGTACCCAGAAGACAGTCCTCTTTTTTCATTATGCTTGTTTGGCAAGAAATTTGTCAATAATTTAAAGAATAACGAATAAGTCTGGAAAGTTTTAATGCTGAAGGAAGTTTTTTAAGCATTCTAGGGCTGTATAAAACCTAAAAGCGAAACCTGACTGAATAATTACTGTTTCCTCTTCCCAGGTTTTCCTGGTAACAGCAAGCAAAGGGAAAACCAAACTGTAGCATCTTTGCCCTCATTATTATTATTATTTATTATTAACAAACATTTATATAGCGCCAGCAGTGTACCTGGCAATTTACAAAGTAATAAAATAGACACGGTCCCTGCCCCCTCATATTTCCCATTAATGCCAATAAGAGCTGTATGCATTCATCCATTCTTAGCCTTGATGGAGACCATTGGATTCCCATAATTCTTTCCTGGACTTTCCATTTCAATACTTCAGGTGCCGTCCTTGTCTAATGCTGTTTTGTATCCATCCGGCTAGTTTGCCCTTTGACATTTTCTTTATCCCATTTTCTATTAGGGTCTATGTCCGGCTACAGAGATCTCTCTTCCATTGGACATAACTCATGTTGTGTTTAGCTTAGCCAACAGTCCTTAGTCATCTGTCGCCCGAGCACTCTCCTGTGCATAGTAATCCTTCTATTGAACCCACTCACCAATAATCCAGTCTCAAAGCTTAGAACTTGAACCCCTTCTGTTTAATCTCCCTTCTCCATTTCCCAAGAATCGGCTTCTAACCCACCACCAACCAAACTGGCATTTTGATCAATTCCTTCTTCTTTTATTTATTTATGATTTTATTTATGTAAATTTTTATTCCGCCCTTCCCCTAAGGCTCAGGGCAGCCAGATTTAAAAACACAAAATACATTAAAATCCCTTTTTTAAAAAAAAGAAAAAAAGTCATTTGAATAAATCCAAAGTGGGGTTTTTATACCCTAAAAGCCAGGCTCATTAGCAGCATTTTCCTTTTTATCTCCTCATTACGATCAAAACCCAATCCGTGTTACAACATAATTACCTTGTCTGAAACCAGCAGGGAGTTGCAAGTTTATGTGTAGGGTGTGAAGTTCCCTAAATAAATAGAGGATTAATTACATTCACAGCGTGTCATTTGAGGTGATGGGGACTGATTGCGATCACTCAGCTTTTCTCCTTTCCTGCCCCTGGGCTCTGTGAATTACCGTTTTCAATGGATAGAAACCAAGGGCATATTTGGACGTAGGGAAACTCAGCCTCTCGTGTAATGTTCAGTCCCTCACCTGAAGTTCAGTAGAAGGAAATCTGATTTAATCCCTCTCATCCTCACACTGGCGTTAGCTGAAATAGAGTGTTTATCTGCTGATTTCCGTAGTCATGTCCGTAGAAATTAAAGACAAAACTAGCAATCAACATGTAAAAGCGGCACGCTAAAAATTGCTTCCCAAACTAGGCTCTTGACAGCAAGAGTGGCATAGAGCAGTAGGGCCAGGCCAGCCCTGACTACTCAAACCTATTCCATCGACTGGGAATGGGGGAACCCTCCTCTCTTCCCCTCCCCCAAACCCATCCTCTCTCTAGTTCTATTGATGGAGTCACCATTCAGCCCATCTTCCAGATACGGAGTATGGAATTCATCTTTGATTTTTCCCTCTCCTTTGCACCTCCGATTTAGTCTGTTGCTAAGACTTGTGGCTTCTGTCTGCATAACATTGCCTTTCCTTACTACAGCTGCTGCCAAAACTCTAGTCCACGCTCTAGTCATTTCTCGCTTTGACGACTGCATCCTCTTTCCTGTGGGCCTTCCCTGCTCTCCCCTTGCCCCTCTCACTGCTGTTCAACACTCGGCTGCCTAGGTCGTATGCCTCACGCATTGCTTTGATTGTGTCCAGCCTCTCATCTGCTCCCTCTGCTGATACCCCCTCTCACTTTGCATCCAGCACACTTTATTCTTCACCTTCAAGACTCTTCATGGCTTTGCTCCCCCTATCTTTCTCTCCTCATTTCCTGTTGTATTCCCACTCAAGAACTTTCTTCTTCACCTGCCCTGCTCTCTAAACTCTTTGCCTCTTCTCCAGTGCTGTCCCGTATGTCTGGAACTCCCTCCCTGAAAACATGCTCTGTTCTCTCCCTCCCAACCTTCAAATCCCTCCTAAAACCTGCCTCTTCCGTCCATCTTTCCCTAGCGCCTGACCCCCGCAGACGTCTCACTGATGCTCTTTCTATTGGCCTTTCATTCAGAGCCCCTTTATCCCCTTGTAACTAAGCTAAGTGTGTGCATCTGTGTCTTTTTAACTTGGTGAATGTTTCCCCATCTTCCCCCTCTCCTTTGTCTCCCGTTCCTTGTCCATTCAAGATTTGTAAGCCCTCCCTCCTCCAGGGCAGGACGCTATCTCTAATGAGCGTCAGACAGTGGGGAAAACACAGTTAATGTCCCTTCCTGTAGACTTTTTTTTTTAATATGGCACCTTTCTGATTTATGAACCAGACCCATAGATCCAGCTCCCTACCTAGGGCATGCTCCCTATTTCCTCCCCTTCTGAACTCATGCTCTCATCTCCACTGTCTTTCCCTGAGAACCCACCTTCTCCTTCCTTCCTCTACCCTGAGAGTGTCCACTCCCCCCGGCCTCCCATGCAAGCCCCCTCACTCCTGTCCAGCCTGTGAACATTGAGTAAATTCAGAAGAGGCTCATGGAATGGAAGTGGGGTGTGTGTGCCTGCTACCGCCTAGCTAGAGAACAGGTTCTTTTGGGGTGTTTATTTGAATAAATAAATAGGTCTCACCATTTCGTGTCTTCCACCCATAAATGATTGATTTTTGCAGTGCCCCCTTCTCGGGTGTTCTCAGAATCACAACATTCCTCCGTGCTCACACCTTGTTCATAGAGTCATGGAGCTGGAAACAACTTCAGGGGTCTTGGATCCTACCCTCTGCTCCAGTGCAGGATCCCCCCAAACTGCCTGCACAGAGAATACCCACAAAAATCAGCACCTGTAATAAAAATCTGCCACACGCTGATACTTTGCTTCTTTTCCGCAAGTCCCCCATGGAGAGGGCATTTGGATATTCCTTATCCAGGCTACAGCACATTTCCTAAAGTGGTTGTGCAAAGCCTATGCAGGATCGAGGTCTCGGTGTCATAAACGTTAAAATGTGCTACATTTTTTGACTTTGCAAATATACCAGTCTTTCAAAGCATACCTAGTTTTCTAAGAATATGTTAAAAGTTCTCTCTTTTGGAACTGTTAATCAAACCATAAATTTTGCAGGTTTAATAAATCTTTTATTAGTTGTTGACAACTGCTAGAAAACTTTTGAAAAATGTTTCCTTTGAGGAGCTGCTCTGATCGTGTTGTATTTGTGCAATACTTTCCTTGGTGTTTGTTTTTAATTACTTGGACTTTTTAAGTATAAAACAGAGCCTCTGTTTTTGGGAATCCACCTGCTTTTACTGCTTATTTCTCACATAAAGTCACAATCCTCTCTTTGTGATGACATAATATTTTCCAGAGTGGCCCCGCCACTGTGCCTGAAACATTGGATTATGACTTGAGGTGGGGAATAGACAGCTGGAGCAGATCATGTTTTCACAGAGGTTTCTGTAGCATCATAAAAGAAGGAATAAAATTTATTATTATTATTATTATTATAAGCATTTATATAGAGAGCCATGAATGTACCTGGCACTTTACAGAGAATAAAATAGACACGGTCCCTGCCCGAGAGCTTACAATCTAAAGACAGAGGGAGGGGATACAGGGAAGGGGGAACAGGGAGAGGCAAGGAATGCAACATTCACGAGGATGCGAGAACTCAGGTACAAGTTTTTGTCTTGGTTATAGTAAATAGGAGTTTGCAGATAACAAGTAGGGGATAATCCTGGGTGGGGATGATTAGCAGGAGTTATTTCTTCTTGATCTGGATAAGTAGAATTCAGAATCTTGATAACTGGAATTTTAAGGTGTATGGAATATACCCAACCGGCTAAACATTTCAGGACCTTTGAGGGTATTAATGATTTCTTGGCAGCCTGTTTCTAAAATACTGCAGAATAGACCCTGTCGGGGCAAGTCTTCATGTCAGCCGGAATGGAGATGGGTGTTAGGGAACATCAGCTGTGTATGTGTGAGAAATCCTGCCTGTTATAACTTAGGGAGTCTCAAGTGGGCTGTAAGGGAAGTGAGCAGCAGGCTTCCCTGTCTCGAGCTCACCCAAGACTCCCACAGTCAGAGTGACATGATTACACACACAGCTCTGCCCTGTTGTCATTTCTGACTCTCTGTTTCTGAGGGGCGGGAAGGGAACTGGAAATGGAGAAACCTAATGCTAACTAACTCTGAGCATCAGATTTCTCCATCTCCTGGTTTGTTTTTAAGTAGAATTTCTGATAAGTTGAACTTTTCTTACACAGCCAGAGAAATTTGACTTTAGCAGACTCCACTGTATTTTACATGAAATAAAATTATGAAAGTCTGAATAAAGAAACGGTCCAGAACTGTCAGCTCTTGCTCTGACTTACCCTAGCTTGTTGGGTGTGTGTAAGTGTTATGAGATGGGTGGCTAGTATCAATATACGCACAACCCACCTGACTGCAAAATTCCTTATTCTACCTGGGATGTAAGTGGAGATCTCTGTTTCACAGTATCCTCCTTGAATCTTATTACCAGCTGGATGCATTTAAGCAGCAGCATCTAGCCTAAAAGGTCTAGATGCTCTCGTTATGAACATCTGCTTCCTTTGCTTCCCCTGGTCACAGAAGAGTTCCGAAGTATGGAATATGTTTGGGAGACTTGGTGGCACTTTTTGTGCAGCTTCCTTGGAAAGCCCCGAGTTTCAGAGGGGAGGGGGGTTAGGAAAACGTTTTATCTAGTTTTGTAATTTGTATAGACTTCAGCCTGATTTATCCAATGATGACTTTGCAACAGCGAAAGGCTCAGTTCTTGTAATTCCCTCTTAGCGGGGCTTACAAGCAAGAGGCTTCACTGTTGCTGGCAGCTTATTCAGAGTGGAACGACACATCTGCTGAGGGCTCTGAGCAACCACACCATGTTAAGCTCGTCCTGTATTATTTTCACTGGTTGCCTATGGCAGTGGATTGACTTCAGGAGGCCTTACTGGCCTTTAAAGCCCTTTATTTATAAAAACTCTGGTTACATTTGAAGCAGTCTCTTTTTCCCCCCCCCTCCCAGATCTTGGAACTTTACCGTATGCATATCTGTGCTCACATGCCAGCTGTCCATTAGAATTCCAAGGATCAGGTCTCACAAGCTTCTTCAGTCTGTCTGTGTTAGTCTGGAATAACTAGTACACTTCAAGCACACTTTTTGTGAGTTTAGCCGAGCTTTAAAAAAACCATGATTGTGAGAGCTTCGGGGTGGCTTAATCTCGTTCTGGTTAGAGCTGAAAGACGTACCCAGAAAAACTTGTCAAAATCGTAGTACCCAACTCAAACAGGTAATACCCGATACCCCCCAACGGGCTACCCAGTTTACCAAGATACCATTTTTGTTACCAAGTTTCCAGGTTTCCATTTCCTGTTTCTGCCATGTACCAAGACAGGAAAATGGATGGACGAAATGAAACCACGAGATGAAAAAAGTGAATCAAAGTCGAAATGGGTCGGTAAACCAGAAAATTGGTAATGGAAAACCAAACAGTGGATAACTTATTAATGGTATTACCCAAAATTCCAGGTAATTGAGGGCCTGATCTGGTAATCGTGTATCAATCGGGTCCCCGATAAACTACCTGCAATTTGGGGTATTACCCACAAGTTGCAAATAATCTACCTGTTTCAGCTCAAGTTACGGTTAAAGACTGACCATCAGATCCCTCCTACAAACCTTTCCATAGCTCTTCGCTCCACAGATTGCTCATTTTATGCTTCTCCTTGTCCTGTCTTATTCTCCAGGATCCGCCTCTTCCACTTGTAACTAAGCTAAGCGCGGGCACCTGTGTAGGGGGGAGACCCCATGTTTGGGGCAACTGAAAGTGAACCAAAGTATGGCCAAGGCTGAGGCCTACCTGTGATACCCTAACAACCTGTGACTTCTTAAATCTTTAAATGTGAGTGTCCCTGTTTCTCTTTCTGTTTCCTTCCCCTTTGCCTCCCCTCCCTTGTCCGTTCTAGATTGTAAACCTGTTGGGGCCAGAGCCTGTCTCCAATCATGACTGCTCAGCACCAAGCACATTAGAACTACCTCTGTCTCCCAGTTAGTCTCTAAGGTGCCGCACCGTGTCATAAATGAGAATAATAAATAATGGGGCCTTGATCCATAATAGCTTATTGTTAGAACACACACACACTCAAATAGACAGCCTTCCTGGCATTGGTTGTAATGAGTCTTCACGCTGCCACGCCATCCACCTCTCCCTGTCCTTTTAAGAAATCTCTCAGTAGCTTTTTATACGTATTTAATAATGTCAGTGTGTCCAACTCTCACTCTCCTTCCATTTTGTTTCTTTGTGCTACAGGCCTTTGGGCTTCTTTTCATTATAATCACTTTTTAAAAATGATCTTCTTATGCACAACTTTCTAGCTCAGCTAGTCAGGGGCTGGGGGACTGACCCTGGAGTATTCGCTTTGTGCAAGGGGACTTTCCACTGGGGCTAGGTTGGTACCCATCGTTCCAACAGGGGCTCAGATACCCAATTCTACTCCTCCTGTGACCGATCTTCACTGTCCCAGGTGTAAGGGTTGTCTCCACTGTACCTGATTCTTTGTAGGCTTAAGGAAGAGGTGGGAGAACCCTCTGGCTCATGAATGGTTTCTTTTTGGCCTAGTTCCTGGATCTGGTCTGAGCCTCCCTTCCCCTCCCCCAAGCACTGAAGAAGCAGAGCTCATGGCATGTGCTTGAGAATAGGGGATGGACCCATGACACTTTAAGTACCTCTCCCGCGTCTGTCTAGCCCGTGGCTATTGTGCTAATTTTCAGAATAGCTTGTAAGGGGGAAAAGGTCCCCCACCCTTGGCTTTAATGTGAGGGGCTTTAGCACCTCCTTGTCACTGTAGCTTTATCTTCTGAGAAAGTGGGCGCTCTCTCAGCTTTCCCCGTCACCCCATCCCTCCTCTTCTCACAAGCTTTGTGTGGGTGTGCAGATGTCTTATGCTCATATTCTTTTGTAATCCTGCTGTTTCATTTATTTTATTTTCAGGCTTTTGATGGGGAGGGCCTCTTTAAGAATGAAATATAGTACTGTTTTGTAGTACGGAGCTAGAGTTTTGAAATATGACCCAGAATGATTTCTTGGAGCATTCTGAAGCTGTGGGGTTGCAATCTGTGAATGAGTCACCAGGATAATGATTGCCTTCTGTGTCTGATACTAGACTCTGCCGCACACCCTTCCCCAACCCCAGTCTTTGTGTAAATACCTTGAAATTTTAACTCCTTCTGTCAGAAATGCATCTTCAAAGTAGATTTTCTTTCCCCTCCCTTGGCAGACTCTTATGTGTTGTTAACAAGGGGAAAGGCAGAGGGACACTTCGAACGTTATTTTAATAAAATCATGCTCCTGCCTTGCTAAAATCTCAACAGAGAAGCTATGGAGGTGGGGGAAGCCGTAGATGTGTCTGGGGGTACTGAAATCACACACCATCTTGGGCTTTGCTGCTAATTTCCAAGATGACATCAAAATCTTTTAATAACCCTTGGCCTGCATTGCTTTTTCATAGAGTGCTTATGTAGTGGAGGGTGTGTATAGATACATTATGCTTCTGTCCAAAGATGTCAAAGTATTTTTCAAATAATAAGGTCTCTTAGTTTTTGTGCTGGTTTATCTTATGTTTATGTAGTAAGCTATTGTACCCTATTTAAACTCCTACAAGAATGAGTGTTTTTTAATAATAGTTCTGCAGCCTACTCCTGCTACTAGCGTAGTAATAATTTCTATAGCACTATTATACTAAGTGTATGCATCACTTTACAGTCAGAGATTTTTGGAGACAGGTTCCTGCCCAGTGGGCTTACAATCGAAGATGGACAAGGATGAAAGGAACACATAGGGAAAGACAGACAGACACACACATACCCATTTTACAGATGGGGAACTGAGGCTGAGACTCGCCCAAGGCCACCCAGTGAGTTCATTGGCTTTGGTGAGATTCAAACCCTGGTCTTCCCAGGTCCTAGTCCAGCACCTTATCCACTACACCACACTGGCTTTCATTAATGTTGCCTACATTAACAACAGCCATTATTACCCATACACAAAAAAGCGGGGGAGGGGAGGAAGGATGGGAAATAACATTGTGAATCTTTTTGAAAAGATACCCATGGAAGTGGAAATAAGGCACTCTCGAGACACGACAGAAGTAGACTGGCCCATTGGGGTCCCTCCCTAAAAATACATGTCTCTGTGGTCTCTTAGCTGGCCATGGTCCAGAAGGGGAGTGTGCTCATCTGTAGACACGACCGTGGTTACATGAAAGCAACAGCCACGTGCTCCGCGTGTGCACGACTCCCGGGACCGCAGCCTATGTTAAATGCATGGTGTCAGCACAAACTCACGGAGTGCTCAGGTGAGGGGGTAGCACCAAAAAACAAGTGGTTAGCACCACGCATGGAAACCACCCTTTACTGATAAAGCACCAGGCACAGCTAGGCCATTTTGTTAATCATAATGCCTGCATAATAGAAGCGATTGACTAGACTTGAGGCTCAGAGAAGCATTCTGTTTGCCCTGCGGGCTTGGAAAAGTGACAGACAGGTGGAGAGTAGAAGCTCCCCTCCCCCTTTATTTTTTATTTATATATATATATATATATAATATATTAGTTTTACAAGCCCTGTAAAACATGGATTTTTAACAAGGAATTTAATCTCTCTTCTCAGCTGCTGGCTCTCATTTCCTTTGATGTTTTTCTCCCCCTTCCTTTCTCCTCTGTTATGTGTCTCCCCCCCCCCCCCCCCCAATTTATGCCATCATTTTTCTTCAGCTCCTGTTCCTCCAGGCTGTGTCTGAATGCACCTTGCCGTGGGTAGAAAGGAGAAAGAAGAAAGCCAGCTCGTCTCTCCCCCTCAGGCGCTGCCTTTGATTTTCCAAAGTTGTGGGGAGGCAGGCGGCTCCTCTAAGCTTGCAGAAGGGGTCAGCAATTCATGTCATGTCTTTTCAGTCAGCGCGGCAACTCGGCTGATTCCTTCTGTTTTGACTTGAGGGATGACGTGTAGCCTGTGTACTTGTTGGCTTTTTAAGCAGGTGGAGCGTGCAGCTGTGATCAAAGGGGGAAGCTGATCTCCATGCAAATAGCATCTTCCTGTTCTCTTCTCAGTCTTGTCAGTAGCTGCCCCCCCTTGGCCGTGATTCGACCGCAGACCGCAAGTGGCAGCAAAGATGGAGTGAGGCAGGGAGAAGAAAAAGCCGCTGCTGCTTTCTGTAGCTCGCTTTGATGATGAAAATCTTAGATAATTCTCAGTATGCGGCCTAACCCCCCTGTTATCTTATGTTTGCTGTGGTGGATTTCCCCCTTTCAAAACTGTCCTGCTCTGGGCCTGCTGCAAAGTCTGTTAGCCAGCCCCTCAGCTGTCCAGCACATTCCCCTCTTGCGCTCAGGCAGCGAGGCAAAAGACGGTGGGTTACTGTAGTGTGGGATGTGTTAGCCAGCTGTGCCATGGAAAGACATCTAGAGAGGATGGTTGCCGTGTTGGTTCCAGACGAGATTTATAATTGGATCGACTTCTGTTGGTGGAGAGATGACTTTTACCCTGAGCCAAAGATCAGTGACTTGCAACACTGGCTTTTTGAATGTCTGTCACGGGGAATAATCCAGTGTGGAAAGAGAGAAGATTTTGGTTTTCTGGTGTTAAGGTGGTTATAGCAAATAGGGGAGAGCTATTCCAATCAGAACTCTGGCCTGCATAGCTTGAAGGCTTATTTGATGGGGTCGTTGTGGAGATTTCCCCCCCTATCTTATGTTGTGAACCAAATTTGCCTCCTTGTTTTATTTTTATGCAAAGTTTTGCTAACATTTTTCTGGCATTCGAATGTTTCTGCAGTACCTTCTGAAGAGTTTGCTTATGTGTATGCATGCAAGCCATTTTTGGTTCCACGCAACAGTATCCAGAAAGCTGGTTGTTTTCCTCCATCCAGTGCTTATTACCAAGTGCAGTTATAATTTTGGAATCTGTTCCCTTCTCTGTATTTTATGTTGCGGTGGATTAGTAATTCCTCTGTTTTATTAATATTTTCTTTCTGCTACAATGTTGGTAGCGGTGCCATTGCTGGATATTTTGATTGGCTGCCACATTTTGGACCTAGTTGACTTATTTTGGCAACATCAGGGTGTTTTTAAAGCCCAGTTGAAGCATTGTCAAAAAGCAAAACATTAATACAGCTCCCCTGGGCTGTTTTTCCTTTCCATAATCTGGCACCCACAATGCACGGTAAAGCCAAATCCCATGCTGGCAGCTGCCCTACTTCGGGTGTGTGAACTCCACCTGCATTCCAGAGATTCTGGGGCAAGCCACTTCTGAGGAGGACTGTAGCAGGTCCTTGGTGAACACCTGTTTGCATGGGCGGAATGCAAAATTCGTTGCTCCTGTTTAAACAGAGGCAGCTTGCATCCTATCTTGCACCTTGGCAGAAATGTGATGAGGTGTGTCGAGATTGTGCTAAAAATGGGAATACAGGGCATTTTTACACACACTAGGCCCTTGTAATGCAGGGAAGCAGCCATATTGTATTACGAGTGGGATGATCCCAAGAATGGGAATGCCAGAGGTGCTAATGGCAATCACCGTGCCTCTCAGGCTCCTGACTATGAACTGAAGGATGGTTTCACTCAGAACCAGGGACAATGAGGAGCATCACACATTTAAATGAGGGTGAAAATGAGGGACATGGTTTGCATCAGTGTGTTGATGTTGATTAGTGGAAATATTTGCAAAATTTTAAACAGCTTTTAGCCTTCCTTTTGAGGATTGACTAAAAAGTGGAGAGGGTGTTTGGTTTTTTTTAAGCAAACTTAACGAAAGAAAGAAAGAAAGAAAGAGAACTTGGTTACATATAACGGTGGGTTGAATCGGGGAAAGAATAGGGTTGGGTATCTCATGTCCTCATTGTTTTAGGGTGGGGAAAGCAAACATGGGGGGGAACAGGTGTGTGGGTAGGAGATGGGGGAATCACTCCTGGGTAAGAAGCAAGGGAGTGAGTGGGAATGAGGAGGGGTGTTGATAATGATGTATTGTTTTCTAAGCTTTATTGTATTGTAGAGTGATAGGAAGAAGGATTTTAGAGTTGTTGGTTTCTAGGGGGTTAAAGTGACTTTGTTTTTTTTAATATTGTGTTTTAACTTGTAAGCCACCCTGAGTCCTTTCGGAAAAGGGTGGGATATAAATTCAGAATAACAGACTTGTCCTTTCAGTCTCCCTTTCAAAGTGCTAATGCCAGAGATACAGAAGAACTGCTGATTCTTCTTTTGAATACAGCCAAGAGAGAAGGATTTTGCATACTGAGTAGTAGTTAGATGTCTGTTCATGAGGCTGTTGCGAGCAGCAGTGGCAGTGTGGCTGGGTAGCTTATCTTTGGTATCTTGGGTTCTGTTCCTAAACTTGGGGAACATTCCCAAGGCTACAGGGAATTTGAGACCAGAGACTTCTTGTCTCCCAGTGTAGGATTTTTGCCCTTTCACTGGGGGTCAGGTCCAGGGTGTCCTGCACATTGAGACACTAGAGAGGTAGGCAGATCAGTGTCCACATAATATCTGAAGAGCTTTAAGAGCGATTACAGAGCTGCTGACTGCAGTACCTTCTGAAGATTTTGCTTATGTGTATGCACGCAAACCATTTTTGGCTCCACGCATCAATATCCAGTTACAGTTTAAGAATCTGTTCCCTTCTCTGTGTTTTATGTTGCGGTGGATTAGTAATTCATCTATTTTATTATTCATATTTTCTTTCTGCTACGATGTTGGTAGCTGTGCCATTTCTGGATATTTTGATTGGCTGCCACATTTTGGACCTAGTTGACTTATTTTGGCAACATCAGGGTGTTTCTAAAGCCCAGTTGAAGCATTGTCAAAAAACAAAACGTTAATACAGCTCGGTCTCTTTTTATAGCCAAATATAAATTCTCTGTCCATTTTGTCCCACCTGCACTTCTTGCAGCTGCTGCGTAGCTAAGCTATACTTTTGAGGAACCTTTTCCTTTCATAAGCCACTTTGACAATTAGTAAAAATCTATGGGAGGGATAGTTGGGGCTGGGAGTGTTTAAGGGGTGTGCTCCAGATCATGGATCCATTTCTTATTCTTGAGTTCATGCCCTCATCTCCACTCCCTTGCCCTGAGCTCACTCTTTTAAGTGCATGAGAGTAAGGGCTCGATCCATGGGCCAGATCCAGGAACTGGTTAGGGGCCAAATAAAAAAACATATGCTGAACAGATTTGGCCTCTGGGCCAGAGATTCCCCCACCCCTGCTGTAGTTATTTTTAGTAATCAAAGGACGCCTTTTCCTTCAGCTTATCAGACAGTCCAGTTAGTGAAAATAAGATCTTACTACTTAAACATTATCTTTTTTTATACATGCATATCACCTGACTCTTGGGTCTTATTCACACAACCCCTTTCCCTTTGCAAACACTCCAGGTCTGCATTGGCCTTGCTCCTGTAGCAGTGCGTTCTCACACAGATGCTCATTTCCTTATGTTGCAATGACCCGCTCTGTGCGTAGGGTGGCAAGCTCCAGGGATCACCAAATAGCATAGGCAGTGAGGGGGGTGGAAATTCACACAACATTCAGAATGTGGGTTTGTGCCACTGCCTATGGGTTGTGTGAAGGAGCCCTGTATTAGAACCTGTAAAATGACCATCCACAGAAATATCAGAAGTAATATTGAGGGAAATGCAATTCTAGATGCCTAAGCAAACATAGTTGTCGCCCTGCAATGTTCATAAGAACACATTTAGCAGGGGTGTGACACAGAAACAGTGGGTCCTGTTTAGAATTGAAACAGGTATTCAATAACAGTGACTTCGATAACGGATATTCCAGACAATCCACTATTTAACTGACCAGTAAGCAAATACCACTATCAATTTAAGTGACTGTCCAATATATCAAGAATACCATTATTGGTTAACCTATAACCCACAGTTAACAATGCCAGTGTGGTGCAGTGGTTAAGAGCACAGTACTTGAACCAGGCGCTAGCGAGAGGCCCCAGGTTCAAGTCTCATCTTAGCCATGAACTCACTGAGTGACCATGGGCCAGTCACAGATCTCTCAGCCCAACCTACTTCACAGGGTTGTTGTGAGGATTAAGAGTTAATTAACTAGTTAATATTACAGTTAATAAGTTAAAGAATTGTAAGCCACCCTGAGCCTAAATCTGGGATAAAAAATCTAAATAAATAAACAAAATGTTTCTGATTTACTTCCTGGTTTGCATCTGTTACTTGTTTACTCTGTTTTAGCCAATAATTTTGGGGCAGGCACACCCGTCTCCTCTGTCCCTTCCATCTCCCTCACCCCTTGCCTATATAAAAGTACTGCCCTCCATTCTGTCTTTATGGGTTGTAGGAGTCTTTGAGGAGAAGGAGGGTAGGAGTAACTGTGGAACACATGGGAAAATGGCAAAGCAGCAAAATGGTGAAATTGGTAATCAGCAACAGTATGTGGCAAAATTGGTTAACCTGCCAGTTACTGATCATCGCTAGATTGGTTCGGTTTCCGTGATTCCAATGGTTACCCATATTTGCGTAGATAATTGTTTTCAGCTCTAGTTCTGCGTTTGAACCTGCTGTCATCTTTACAAAATGGGATGCTTTGAGCCAAGGTAGGTAGCCATTCATGCTTGTAATGCTGCCTGGCTGGCTTGTCCCCGTCCCCATGGCTATAACCCTAGACCAAGGGTGGACAAAGTTCTCAACCCCAACAGCTGCGTACCAAAGTCTTCATATGTCCAAGAGACCCAACACACACACACACACACACACGTGCAGGCACGCACAAACCTCTCCTGCTTTGTGATTGCTCTACATTCCTGACTGCTGAGATTATGAGGAAGAGCTGAGACTCAGCTGCTGAGATTCAGGTGCAATGAAGATAGAGGACCATTAGGCAATGCGGGAGTGAGGAAGAGCCGTGGCCAAGAGCCACATGCGGTTTCTGAGCCACCGTTTGTCAACCCCCGCCCTAGACCCTCTTGGCTTCAGAGCCCATTTAGTTCCTTAGCAACTGCACTCTCAGGTGGACAGCCAGGGCACGTGCCCCCTAGACTTAGTGGGTTCTGCCAAGATCTTGAAAAAAGAGGGCAAGTTCCTTTTTTGTCTTCTGTAGTCCAGTGGGTCCCTCCATCATTAACCCAGAATCTCCTTTTGTTTGGTTTCTACCCCTTCCTTTGTCTGGTCTATTGTACAATGAAGGTATACAGCCCTCCACATACAGAACTGATTCTTCTCGAATTCAATCAATGCCATGTTTTTATTGTGCTGCTTTTTTGAATCTCTTGATTGATTGATTTATTAATTAGCAGAGGAGTTGGGGTAAGCCAGTGGCTTTCAGGGAAATTTAAGCAAAGCCCATTCACAGAAAAAATGCGCAAGCACCAAGGCCTACTGATCTGTGCCCCCCTGTGGTCACAGGAAATGTATAGTATGGGATAGGTCTTCAGGATAAGATGAACATGGAGGACAGGAACACTCGCTCGCATGAACTAGGGTTAAAGATACCCTTTTAGTAGGTGATACCAACAGAGAATAATACTCTCATTGTCTTTGTTCCGTTACCTTGCTGGCGAATTGCTGCGTGTTCCTAGCGGTGGTGATACCTTTAACCCTAGTTCGTGTAAGCGAGAGTTGCTGTCTTCCAGGTTTGCGTACATTAAACTTTAATGCGTTTGTACTAGAGCCAGAAAAAAGTGGCCCAGGTGTTGCAGCACCTATTTTAATGCCAGTTTTGTAATCTTAACAATTAACTTCTCTCTTGCGCCTTCTGATCAGATTTAGTAGGATGGGTTTTCTGCAGGAACGGGGGAAGAAGAGGGAGAAAAGGTTTTTTTTTTGTTTTTTTTTTACTGTTTTAGCCTTTACAAAGCGAGTCTGAAAGGTAAATCCGAGACTGTCTGAAAGACATGTGGCTTGTGCTTATGTCAGTACCTTTAGCTGTAGCGCTTGTGCCGCAATCCTGTCAGCTTTCTCAAACTAAGAAGGCTTGATGATGGGTTTGCGCTTGGAGGAAATGTCTCTGGGGAACAGGCTGGAAGTGGTGTTGGTGAGTCAGTAAGTACCATTCTTTCCTCATGTTTTGGAGGCATTGTGAAGAAGGTGGTGTATTTCAGGAGAAATGTAAAATGGATCCTGACGCTGTTATATCCTTTGCAACACGCGAGGAGGCAATCTTGGTGTCTTTGCCACCTCCAGCCAGCTCAGTAATCACATTGTGCCAAAATCAAAGTTTCACCTGTGCTTTTTAGTCAGCCTCCCCAGCAGAAGCTGCTGCATAGGGTTGTTGACCACTGTCAAATAGCTGTGTTTGATCCCATTAGCAGCTATTAGCCAGATAGGATTGGGGAACAAAACCCTTTACTTTCGGAAGCCTGGGAATGACCCACAGGGAATGGATAGCATGGGGACCTGTTGGGTGCTTCTCCCAGGCCCCTGTGATTGGCCACTGTCCGAGACAGGATGCTGGGCTCCATGGACCATTGGTCTGACCCAGTATGGCACTTCTTACGTTCTTATGTTCTTATGATAGAATAAAAGCTATTTGCACTGGTATATTAAAGTGCTTTGGGGATTCTTTGAAATGGGAAGAAGTGTGTCAACATAAGATCATTGTTATCGCCAATTTTTATGCTTATTCTTCTCATGTTCATTAATACCTATACAATACCTGTGCCTACTGTGCAGCTATGATTCAGACTATTGACTTTTACCATGGAATGCGACAGGCTGTCTAAAGTGGTTATAGATTCTGGGTTAATTATGGTATATTCATTGCATAAGTACGCATTGCTCTTTCTGAAGGTCAGAGCATGGTAAACAGAGTATTTTTAGTTCCTAATAAACCTTTTAGGGCCTATTTTTTGACTTAATACTGAGCTTTACTCTCTCATCTGATGAGAGCGGCTAGTGCTGGAATGGTATGTATCTTGAGGCACTCATTAAGAATAACCTTGAAACTGTAATGAGCGGCATTGAAATATGATGTGTCATGTAAAAGGCATATGCTAAAAGGTGTAATTGAGTCAAAGATTTTTATCTCCAGGCACGTTTTTGAAGCATTTTATCTTTTGCAACCCAGTGCGCTTTAAAAAGAAATTCCAACAAATGGGATGTGTGAAGGTTGATGTATTTCTTACTATTACAGTTAAATGTCCATTTCTAAGTGTTTTTCTTCTAAAAGTATCCAACATTAATCTCCACTGTTGGACCATTGATGGGTCTTTTTTTGCATGTTGACTAGGTATTTCTACATTAATGAAGTCTGGATCTCTGCTACACCATAATCATTAACGCTCTGTTCTATTCTGTCTGATCGTGACTGATCAAGCCTGCTCTTTTTACTGTCTTGCATATTTCATTGATGTGTAATGGAGCTCTTTCACTGACTTCTCGTTCTGTCTCTTCAGTTGTTAAATCACTGTTGATTTCTTTCTTTCTAGCTGCTTGGGAGTACTGTTCCAAATTTGGAATGAAGTTTTTGCTTTCATTTCTAAGAGCAGTATGCTGTATTCAGTGCACAACTCCCTACGTTTTTAGAGCAACGTTAGAGTAATTGGAGTTCTTTCTGGATGTCAAAACATGCCTTCCTTGCAACTTTATAGCGTTGCCCTAGGGGGCACCTCTTCATTATCAGTGTCGTGAGTGGCAGTATGATATCCTCCGAACATACTTTGGGCTGCTAAAGTACCTGTGTTAGAAGTTGATGAAAATTTAGATGGAAGAATAATTTCTGTTCTCTTCAATGCCACTAAGGATAAAGTGAATTTGCCAGCCCGCCACCATATGCTTGGTTGTAGGGCCCATCCTCTTTGCTGTCACACACACACACACACACACCCTTTCTTGCTAATAGGGTCAAATTCAGCTTCTTCGGGGCTTTCTGTTTCAAAGGAGACCCTAGCACCTTCTGAAAGTTTTGTTTTCATCAGTATCTGTGACTTACTGAGGGTTCACTGTCCCCCAGTGAGGGGTGGGGTGGGGCATGATCCTTAGGTATGAGACTAGGATAGAGAGGGGAGGGTCCTTTTCCCGAAGGGAGAGGTGGGGTTATGACCCTCATAATGGGTGTGGAGAATACCACCCTGTGAGGGGGTGGGGCATGGCGGGGCAGCCGGAAGGGGAGGGGTCCAGAGGGGGAGTGGCTGGGGGGAGGGCCGCGTCCATCGTGATGGGGCAGGGCAGTTATGGTCCCCGGGGGGGGATGTTGGATCTGTGAGGCGGGACACACACTTGGTGCAGGTTCCCCTCTCCAACCCCCAAGCAGATGGTGAGGTGGTACAGGATCAGGGGGGCCCTGACCTGAAACTGCTACTGTTAAATGCTAGGTCGGTTGTTAATAAGTCAACAACTATCCAGGAATCGATCCTAGATCATGTAGCCAACCTCGTGTGTATCACGGAGACCTGGCTGGACACTGAGTCGGGGTCTATTCTGTCTAACGGTGCAGCATCAGCCATGGTCAGAGGGAAAGGGGGGCGGGGCAGTGTAGCCATTGTTTTTAGGGACTCATGGTCCATTAGGAGGTATCCAGTGCAGCTTATGTCGGGTATTGAGGGTCTCTATCTTGTGACAGATTTGGTGGGAGACAAATTAGGAGTGCTGCTAGTATACCGTGCACATACCATACGGCAGCATCCCTGCACGCTCTGGCAGAACTGGTGTCAGAAGTGGTATTGCAGTCCCTGAAGACGCTGGTCTTGGGGGACTTCAATATTCACACCGATGCCAGTCTTGGAGGGGCGGAGCACGAGTTCATGGCCGCCATGGCAACCATGGACTTGTCTCAAGTAGTTATCGGCCCAACACGTGATGAGGGACATACCCTGGACCTGATTTTCTACACTGTCCTTGAGGCGGGTGATCCGTTGGTGTGAGAGGTGTCATCGGTGCCCTTGTCATGGACAGATCATTACCTGCTACGGGCCTCTCTCCCGGCGCACATCTGCCCCCAGAGGGGTGTAGAACCTGTTCGGTTGGTTCGCCCCCGTAGACTGATGGAAACAGAGAGATTCCACTATGCTCTGGGGGAATTACTCTCTGATCTTGACGACCGGACGCTCAATGACCTTGTTGCTATTTGGAACAACTTGCTGACTGAGACCTTCGACCGGACGGCTCCTAGGTGTCCACTCACTAGGCATCAGCACTGCAGGCTTCCTCGGTTCACTGAGGATCTGTGGTTGCTGAAGCAAGAAGGGAGGCGGTAGCGACGGTGGCACTGTTCGCATGCTGAAGCTGACAGCTTGCGAAAAAGAGCCAAGTTTGCGAGCCTATGCCGTGGCTGTGTGGGCAGCAAAGAAGGAGTTATTTGCTGCCCTCATAGCTTCAGCGAAGTCTCATCCAGTGAAGCTTTTCCGGGTGGTGAGGGAACTGGTCGGTCCAGCCTCCCTCCGCCTGGAACTGGAACCTTCCAGTGCCCACTGTGACATGTTTGTTGATTACTTCGTTGATAAAATTGCTCGCATTCACCACGACTTCAACGTTGCACTTATTACAATAGGAGAACCAGAGGTTACGGAAACCCCGCCTTGTCCAACTACATGGGATCGGTTTCAATGGGTCTCGCCCGCTGATGCGGAGGATGTTCTTGGGATGGTCAGAGCCACCTCTTGTGAACTGGACCCGTGCTTGTCCTGGCTGGTTAAGGCCATCCGGGAGATGCTAGGGCCGTTGCTGATGGAGGTGGTCAAGGGCAGGGTGCCGAGCTGCCTTAAAGAGATGGTGTTGCGGCCCCTGCTCAAAAAACCATCTCTGGATGTTGATGCCCTTGCCAGTTATCAGCCTGTCTCTAACCTTCCCTTTTTAGGGAAGGTTATTGAATGGGTAGTGGCTCGGAAGTTGCAGGAGCATCTGGACCGACTCAGTTTTCTAGATCCCTCACAGTCTGGCTTTCATCCAGGCTATGGCACTGAGACTGCGCTTGTGACTTTGGTCAATGACCTTCGCCGTGAATTAGATCAGGGTCGCTCAACCCTGCTGATTCTATTAGGTCTGTCGGCTGCTTTTGATACTGTTGATAATGAGATGTTGGTGACTCGCCTGCGGGACCAGAGTGGGCTGGACTGTTCTTGAGTGGTTCCACTCATTCCTGGTCGGAAGAACTCAGTGACTGGTGCTCGGGAACCATTTTTCATTTCCCCGGGACCTCTTGTGTGGAGTCCTGCAGGGTTCCATTCTGTCCTCTCTCCTGTTCAATGAGTATATGCAGCCTCTGGGCATGGTTGTGAGGAGCTCTGGAGTTCATTATCATCAATATGCTGATGACACTCAACTCTTATCTCTCTCATCCAACTCAGACCCCATAGTCTCGCTGCTTACACGATGTCTGGCGGCTGTGGGGGACTGGATGAGGGCAAGCCGACTGAAGTTAAATCCTGACAAGATGGAGGTGATGCTAGTGGGGAAGGCTGTGGCTGTGGCATCCACCATCATTGACAGAGTTCGCCCCCCCCCCCCC
>QEPC01002047.1:762784-786939 GCA_003113815.1 Sphenodon punctatus
GGGGCGGGGGGGGGGGGGCAGTGTAGCCATTCTTTTTAAGGAACGGCTATCCGTTCGGCGATATCCAGTGCAGAACCCACCAGGTGTAGAGTGCCTTCATCTGCGGTCAGAGGTAGTATGGGGTTGCTGCTGGTATACCGTACACCTACCTGTCCGACCGCATCCCTGCTGAGCTGGTGTCAGAAGTGGTCTTGAGGTCCCCGAGGACAGTGTTTTTGGGGGACTCCAACATGCACGCCGACACCAGTCTTTTTGGTGCAGAGCATGAGTTCATGGCAACCATGAGCATGTCTCAAGTGGTGAGTGGCCCAACACATGATGGTGGTCACACTCTGGATTTGGTTTTCTGGACTGGCCTAGAGGCGCGGGAGATCCGTTAGTGGGGGATGTGGTGAGATTGCCCTTGTCATGGACGGATCACTTCTTCGCACCTGGCTCCCGGTGCATGTCTGTTCTCGAAAATGTGTGGAACCAGTTTGGTTGGTTTGCCCTCGGAGACTTACAGAACCAGATCAATTCCGGAATGCTCTGGGGGAGATACCCTCTGATCTTGATGTCCGCCTGCTTGATGACCTTGTTGGTTTTTGGAACACTTGGCTATCCGGGACCATCAACCAGGTGGCTCCCCAGACGTCTGCTCCCTGAGCATCGGAGCTGCAGGTCCCCATGGTTTGGGGAGGTGGTTAGAGCGATGGTGGCATCACGCTCATGCTGAAGACGACAGATTGCTAGTTTGAAAGCCTATGCAGCGGCTGTGCGGGCAGAAAAGAAGGGGTTCTTTACTGCCATCATAGCATCTGTGAAATCTTGCCCAGTGGAGCTCTTCCGGGTGGTGCCAGCCTCTCCCCACCTGGAAGCAGAAATTTCCCAGGCCTGCTGTGATAGGTTTATTGATTTTTGTGTGTGTATAAAATCACTCACATTCACTATGAGTTCACCACTGCATTTGAATGTCCTGTTTTGTGGGATCAATTTTGGTCGGTGACCCCTGTCAATGCGGGGGATGTCCTGGGGAGAGGGGCTGTTAGGGCCACAACTTGTGAATTAGATCCTTGCCCATTCTGGTTGGTTAAGGCCACCAGGGAGACAATAGCACAGATGGTCAGCACCTCCCTTTGGGCGTTTTGTACATTATGTCTGGTACAACGGTTACAGCCATATATCTCCAACTGTGACCTTGCCACAATCATCCATGACTTAATCACCTTGAGGCTTGAGGTGATGACCTCAACGCACTCTACGTGGGGCTACCCCTGGTGACGGTTTGTAAGCTGCAGCTGGTGCAGAATGTAGCGGCTTGCCTCCTTACAGGGACGGGCCACCAGGAGCACATAACTCTGGTGCTCCATTCATTGCACTGGCTGCCTATAACCTTCTGGACTTGGTTCAAGGTGTTGGTGCTTACCTATAAAGTCCTACATGGCCTGGGCCCCACCTACCTATGGGACCACCTCACCCCCCGGGTTCTGGAGCGGCCTCTGCAGTCATCCAAGAATGCCCTTTTGGAGGTCCCCTATGTTCGGCAGGAGGCCACGTTGGAGAGGGCGTTCTCAGTTGCCGCACCTTGTTTGTGGAACTCCCTCCCAGCGGAGGTCCGCCAGTCCCTGGACCTCCTCTCCTTCAGGCGTCCATGTAAAACCTGGTGGTTCCACCAGGCTTTTGGTGGGGGAGATAGGTAGTGGAAGGGTTGGGATTGGGTTGGGGGAGGGGGGTTGTTATGACCCGTTTGGAGTTTTGTATGTTTTAATTGTATTTATTTATATCATATTTATATTTTATATTGTTTATATTGTATGCTGCCCCAGGATGCCTAGGCAGTATGGGGTGGATTATCACATTCTTAAAATCAATTAAGCAGTATTTATGGGGAGCAACTGAGTTTTCCACTAGCACCAAATGTTCCTGTGGGTGAAGACTCCAGTCCGTGTCTAGAGACACAACAGTGTCTAATTGGGACTAAAGAATTCACATTTGCATGGATACCCAACTCTGTGGTGCATCATAGTAGTTAAATACTAGCAACGGACTTTGTCCATCATTATCTTCATCAGTAACCCTTACTTGTAATTCTTAGACAACAAAATAAACGGTGGGAAATCTGGGAGTAGTTTGGACATTCTTTTGATCCAGGGCAAGTAGGGGCAGAATGTGTACTACTTCTAAGGATGCCTGAATTGCTACAATTCCTCTGAAATGATCCAGATCCTCACTTGATGTTTAGGTGGTTTACAGGAGAGGATGGAGGCCAGTTAGTAACAACTTATCTTGATTCTTGAACATAATCTAGTTCAGCCTTAATTCTATTGTGTTTTGAATTCATCCCCCCATCCACGCATAAAAAAAAGAGTTCAAAATATGTTTTAGCCAGCACTTTGCTAGTGAGCCAGAATTAGTTTAGAGGTGCTAATCTTTTTGTTCTTATTTATTTATTCTTGTTTTTATAAGTTCCACTTACGTACAAAATGTTTTAATTTTCCATAATTCTCTGCCATTTTATTTCCTTGCACTATGTGGAAATGCAAAAAAAAAAAAAAAAAGGCAGAATTTCACACTGGAAAGATTCTCAGGTTTTATTATGGCATCGTGTCATGACCTTTGGGGCAGAGCAGGCAACTGGAACTGTGGCAGTGTCAGTCACCAAGCAGAGTCTAAAAGCATCAAAAAGGAGGGTTAAACCAGTAGCAAAGAACCAAATGGAGGCAAAACAAAAAAAAAGCTACTGAAAATAGATAGAAAACTGCTTGCAGTAATAGCCCACAACACAAAACTCAAACCATATATTTACAACTCGTGCAAAACACAGCATAAACTTGTCTATGGACAGTATAACCCTACAATATAACTCGGCACATTTTGAGCCAAAGCTCTTTATCCAGGAGTAAGCTTGTTAAAAATGCACTGGTTAATAAACCTACGAAATGAAATGAATGACTCAGCCTATATAAAGTTGTACGGCGGTCTGTACTCTGCTCTGCAGCATTCAGTAATGAAGTGTGAATCTCATTGGGATCAGGGCCGAGCAAGTGTCAAAACAGAGTTGGAGCAATCCAGACACATAAGCAGAGACAAGCCAAAGGGGTCAAGCCAGAAGGCCTGTCCAAGCCAGACAGGATGCAGGAAGCCAAGAGGCAGCGGGATTGAGCCACCAAGCAAACACAGACATAAGTGCTGCTCTTCTTGACCTCCTCTTCCTGGCTCTCTTATCAGGACCAGGCAAGTCAGGAGCCAATCGGGTCCTGGGGGGCAGGGAGGAGCAAGGCCCTAAATCAGAGCATATAGGTGGTGCCGCAGAGCCAGCAGCTTCCCAGGGACTTGCTGATTTTAATCCTGGATCCTGACAGGCAGGAGCCAAGAGTACAGAGTTGGAAGTGAAGAAGCCTATCAAGGCAGGATCAGAAGTGGGAGGCAGGAGGAGCATGCAGTAGGGTGTGTGTCCACGCATTGCAGCCCCCATTCATATTCCTGTGTTGATGTGCCAAGCCTCGTCGATGCTGCTCCAGAAAACAGCTGAAGCAGCAGCCTTGGGTCTGGGTTCACATGTGGCCTTTGTAATGTGTGGCTCTCTGCATTATGTGGGACTGGGAAGAAGGGGCTGTCCTGCTTCCGCCATCATTCAGCTGTTCAATGGAGAGCAGTAGGCTTGAAGCAGCTGCATTGTTTGCTGTTCTGCTTTGTGCTCCTGCTTTTTCGGCTTGCCTGCCACTGGTCTGACAGCAACCAATGGAAATCTACGATACTTCACAGCAATTTATGACAGTTTACGGAAATTTGCAGCATTTTATGGAAGTTTATGGAAGTTGTGGCAGTTTACGGCACTTTGCAGCAGTTACAACACTTTACAGTAATTTGTGACAGTTAGGACAGTTTTAGCGACATTTGCAACAGTTCCCCCATAAAGTTTACAACACAACTTTACGGCAGTTCACGGAACTTTACAATAGTTTCAGAGATTTTGCGGCAGTTCACGCAGGTTTACGACAATTCCCCGGAAGTCCCCAAGAGTCTCCAGCACTTTCAGAGGGTCCGAAAAGGGTGACATGCTTGAGCGGATAGTGGCAGCAAATATCGGTACGTGCCGCTGCTTCAGTGGGGGTTGCCGTGTCATTAAGGTGGTGTCTGATTGGCCATTACCGAGAAAACAAGCTGTCGCTTGCCGTTTCACCCCTAGAGAGCAGACTAGCTCTGTCAACAGCTCTTCAGTGCAGGCATGGCTGATCTCTTCCCTGCACTTCAGTGATTTGGCAGAGAACACTGCAGGCAGAGAGGTTGTCCCAGTATGTCGTCAACAGCCCCGTGGGGCCTGTTCCTGGCCAGGCGTGCTACTAGTAGCCTTAGTTGGAGAAGAACACGGGGCTGCTGCCAGCATACTGATGACACCGTACTCCAAACTCCCTAATGACCTCCCCCAAAGGCTGCATGTACACATTGAACAAGAGAGGGGACAAGATAGAACCCTGCGGGACTCCACATGTGAGGCCCTGGGGAGAAGATGAGAAATCACCCAGGACTACACGCTGGACTCTCCCAGCCAGAAAGGAGCGGAACCACTCAAGAACGCTCCCGCCAATCCTTGCCCGGTCCCGCCAATCCCTGCCCGGTTCCGCAGCCGAGTCACCAACAACTCTTGGTCAACGATATCAAATGCGCCGAGAGATCTAATAGGATCAACAGGGTCGAATGACCCCAGTCCAACTCGCGGGAGAGGTCGTTGACCAAGGCCACAAGTGCAGTCTCCGTGCCATATCCAGGACGAAAACCTGACTGCAAGGGATCGAGAAAGTTAATCTCGTCCAGATGTTCCTGCAACTGTCAAGCCACCACCTGCTCAGTAACCTTCCCTAAAAAGGGAAGGTTAGAGACTGTCCAATAGCTGGCCAGGATGCCAACGTCCAATGATGGTTTCTTGAGCAGGAGCCGCACCAGCGCCTCCTTAAGGCAGTCTCGCACCCTCCCCTCCCCCAGGGAGGCGTTGACAATTCCCGCCAGCAATGGCCCTAATGTCTCCCGGCTGCCCTTGACCAGCCAGGACGGGCATGGGTCTAATTTACAATAAGTGGCTGGAACAGACCCCAGAGCATCCCCCGCATCTGAGGACGACACATTCTGAAATTCATCCCACAAAACAGGATAACGTGGGGCTTCTACTGCCTCTGGTTCACCCACTGCTAAAAGTGTTGCATCAAAACTGTGGTGGATCTGAGCGATTTATCTGCAAAAAAGTCCCCAAACAAATCACAGCAGGCATTCAATGACTGAATTCAGGTGGAGGGAGTTCAGACTGACCAGCCCCCTCACCACCCGGAAAAGCTCCACCGGGCGTTACTTCGCAGACGCAATGAGGGCAGCAAAGAAAATTTTCTTTGCTGCACGCACCGCCACAGCATAGGTACGTAACCAGACTCTATGCCGCAATCGGTCAACCAGCACATGAGTGATGCCACCGTCGCTCTAACCGCCGCCCTTCCTGCTTCATCCGCCACAGCTCCTCCGTATACCACAGGGACCTGCGTTGTCGGCGGTTCGGGAGCAGACGCCTGGGAACCACCTGATCAATGGCCTCCACCAACACGGAATTCCACATGGTCACGAGGTCATCGATTGAGCAGCCATCGAGATCAGAGGATACACCCCCTAGAGCAGTTTGGAACCTTCTAGGTTCTGTAAGCCGGCGGGGGTGAACCATCCTAATTAGTTCCGCACCCTCCCGGGGGCGGACATGCGCCACAATACCTGCCCGGAGGAGATAATGATCCGTCCATGACAAGAGTTCTGCTGACACCTCCCCCACTAATGGATCCCCCGCTCCAAGACCTGTGCAAAACACCATGTCTAGGGTATGTCCTCCAATGTGTGTGGGGCCCACCATCCTCTGAGACAGGCCCATGGTTGCCATGGCGGCCATGAACTCACGCTCTGCCCCTCCAAGACTGGCGTCAACATGGATATTGAAGTCCCCCCAGACTAATGCCCTGGGAGACCGCAAGACCACTCCTGACACCAGCTCAGTCAGTGCAGATAGGGAAGCTGCCGTACAGGTGAGTGCCCAGTATATCAGCAGTATCCCTAATCTGTCTCCGGCCAAATCCAACACCAAATGCAGGCTCTCTATCCCCATGATGGTTTGCAGAGGAAATCTCCTCACAGACAATGTATCCTTAAAAACAATGGCTACACCGCCCGCCCCCCCCAGCCGAGGCTGATGCTGCACGGAGTACCCAGCCGGGACAAGGTCAGCCAATATAGGCCCCGACTCATTGTCCAGTCAGGTCTCCGTGATACATGCGAGGTCGGCCGCCTGGTCCAGGATCATCTCTCGGACCGCAGTTGACTTATTGGCCACCGACCTCGCATTCAGCAGCAGTAACCCAAGGCTGGGGGCCCTCTGATCCTGAATCACCTCACCGCCTGCCTTGAAGGGTCTCAGCTGCTAGGGCATGAAAGTAGTGAGAGAGACTCATAAAAATGGGAGCTCAGTGGTCATCTGTTCCATCCCCCCACCCCCAACCGTGGCACATTCAACTGCCTGCCCTTAGGTCTGTCTCTATGGATTGTGCTCAGTGCTGATGATTCATGCAAAAACCTAAACCACCCTTTACCTGTTTGTGTACAGAGGGGTTTTGTGTCCTTTATCCTTTTAAAACCTTCAGCTCAGCTCCTTTCACTGTCCCAGCTACGCCCTCTGAAATGCTGATACTGCTCGCCCACCACAAGCATATCCTTGTCAAAGCCCTACCTGGTTCCACCCAGCTTGACAGTAACCTCAGCACCGCAGATGATGATAGGTCAATGCAATAAAATGAAGTTTTAAGACTTTGGGATGAATTTACTTAAGGAATATTAGGCAACAGTGAGCGGTGAAGCCAGGTATCACTCAGAACAGATTTAATCTACTGGTAAGGACGCAAATATCTAATCTGATCTATTTTCTGTCAAGCTGTTTATACTGTGCTCTCCGTTGTAGTGCATGAGTCTGAACTCTGATACGTCTTATCGAGAGCAGCAGCTTATTCATACCCTGACCACTTCCCAAATTAGAAGCCAGTAAATTTTTGCATGGTAATTGCAACAAAAAAAAGGAAGAGAGAGAGAGAGATGAAGAACCCAGCTGAGGGGACTGGAAGTGCCCTGCAATTTTACATGCGGAAAGCTTTTTTTGCTTGGTAATGCCGTCTCTTCCTACTAAGAGGTGACACTTGTATGTCCCAATCCCCCATTGCGTGGAGATAAGTTAAATAACTGCTCTTGCTAAATCAGTCAGCTATACTGATTGGCACAGCATGATGTCATTTTGTATTTGAATGTGTATCGAGGCACGGCAGGCTTGCCAAGGGGAGGACTGCTTAGGAATGTGACAAGCTTATTTTTCTCACGTGGTGAAACCCTGGGAAGCTAGAGACTGCCCTTGAACAATCTACCATTCCTGGGAGAACAATCTACCATTCCTGGGAGCCTTATCTGTCTTTTTGTTTAAATTGTTTAAAATAATAAAAAATATTAAAAACAGTTTGGTTTATCAGGCCTGGCTGCCTCCAAAACCAGCTTTATTAGTGGACTATGCTGTGCTTGGATTACAAGCAAGGAAAATCTGTTGTGTGTACTGGATAGCATTACAACAAACTAATGTAACTAGAAGGGTCCCAAGTTAGTCTGCTTACAAGAACTGGTTAAAAACAGTTGGGAGAGGGGGCGTCTCTTGACACTTGCAACTTGCTGTTTTTAATCAGGGAAGGCAGTCACAATCCCTGGCTTGGTTGTTTTTGTAGAGGAACCAAACAGAACCAAGCAGGAAAGAGTAAGAGAGTGAGGCTAAACTGCGTGAACTCGTCCAGGGTAAAGTCATGTTGAGCATGGGATTTGACTTATCCATCACTATAATATTGAGGAGAGGAATGGTAGAATAGGGTCTTGTCTGGGTGGCATTTGGGAGACTCTGATCTAATTCCAAGACTCCCTAACTGTGACCCTAGGCAAGACAAAACTTAGCATCACTTCTCTGTATGTAAAATGAGGAGAACAGCACTTTCCAACCTGACACGGAAAGATAAATACATTGCACATTATGTTGGGGTAATACGGAACACCAAAGATGGAGGACTTGATGGATGCATCACACAATTCCACGTGACTTAGCAAATGTAAGCAATAAGAATTCAGTTCTGCTTTTATATGCATGGATTGTGCCAACCTGTGCTGTTCTGTTTAATTTACTCTGTAAACTTTTCAAGGTGGCAATTGCCATTTATATAAGACATAAGTAATTTCAAAGCTATGATGCAGTAGAAATATTCTTCCTATTTATTTTGTGCTTCTTGTAAGTGTGTGACAGACACACACACATATATTTATGTATAAGGATTTGGAGTAAAGCTTGTATCTGCACAAGGAAAACATTCTCCGTAGCAATATGTCACTAAGCTGTACATATTATCTTTCTGCAGTTTTGCACATAGGGGTGTAAATATGCCACACAGTGTGCTAGCAGCGTATACTGCCCATTGGGGTGCTGAAAGCTGTGTGGTTAAATCACCATTCACTGCCTGATTTTTAACTCCTAAAAGGTACCCAGTGCTTTTTCTTTTCATGTTTAGTCTGTCACTAAACCAAGAATATTATTATTATTATTATTATTATTATTATTATTATTATTATTTATTATAAACATTTATATAGCACCAGCCATGTGCCTGGCGCTGTACAGAACATAGAAATAGATGCGGTCCCTGCCTGTGGCTCACAATCTAAAAAACAAGGAGGGGGAGACAGGGAGAGGGGACAGTGGGGGAGAGACAGGGGAGAAGACAAACAAACATTCAGGCGGATGCGAAGTCTCAGGTGCGTGTGCTTGGCTTGGCTACAATCAGGTTGGTTGCTGCAGTCTGCAGAGGAGGGCAGACAGTAAGTATATGGGGAACGACTAGCAGGCATTGGGAAAGGCGGTGAGGAAAAAGTGGGTCTTGAGGAGGGATTTGAACGATTTGCAACAAGTGTTCTAGGGGCCTAGGAAGGCCTTTAAATGTTTCTTTTCAGTTATAATTTTTGCATGCTGTTTTAAAATTTTACCAGGGAGCGCAAGCTATGGAAGAGAAAAGGTGATGTCTGAACTTTTATTGCACCAAAACCTTTATGGAAAATTACGGAAACACCCCCCCCCCCCAAAAAAAAAAAAGCACTTTTGTAGCCTAGGAGCTTTTCTCCCTTCCAAATATCACAGACCTTCTGCAAAGAGTGATGGCGCAAAAACTTCTCAAATAAAAGATGGTAAAAGACTTATAACGAAAAATATAAAGCAACCTAAGTACAGGGTGTTTCTCCCAGCTCTCCCTGTAACAATGCAGCTCTCTCTATCTTACACTTGTCACTTGAGGTGTGTGGGCAAATCCGGTGGATGCCTCCCTTGCTCTGAATGTTTCCTGAAGCTATGTGTTAATAAAACATGCAGATGGTCAATTTTACCTGCAATTAAACATTTACCTTAAGCAATTGACGGCATGACAGCTGATAATTACCATTTGCAACACTTTTTAAGGCTGTTATGTGTGTTTATGTAGGATTGCTCTTTCCATAACAATAAGCTGTTGCTACTACTAATGTAAAGACTGTGCGAGCACCCTTATAGTAATCATGCAAATGCATTAGCGACATTGAAGAATTAAACCGTGTTCCCTTAATCTTTTTACAATATGCGACATGTTTGCCACTTCCCCATTCTCTTCATGCCACTGTCTGATTAGTGGCTTGTGGTTCTATCTGTTCCCAGAGCTATGGGGTTTTCCTTAACCCGTGCAAACTACTCCTCTACACACACACACCCATCTCATCTTTGGAAAGTTGCCTCTCTTGCTTTTCTCAGTTCGACTTGGCTTATCGCCATTGGCACAGGCTTCAAGTGCCACTCTCCTGAGGTGGCATGAACCACATTCCTGAGATTCAGTTCTCGCTACTGAGTCGTTCCCTTAGAAATAAAGCAGACTGGCCATTCCAGATTAACCGGTGTGTCTCAGCCTCCGCATAGCTCTGTTTACTTTCCTCCCAGTGCTGCTGCAATACATGTGCCCTTTTTTCTCAGAGAATACACATGCAATTACCCCTTCCTATTTGGCTCTCAGCAGTGCCCGAGTCCAAGGTTTAGAGCAGGAATGGGGAACCTTTTTCCTCCCCTGGGTCACTTTGAAAATTAGTGCCAGCTCCTCAGGCTATGGGGACAGGAGGTGGCTCAGGATTGGGGAGGATCCAGACCCTAGATCTGTGCCTTGAGCACATGCTTTTATCTCTGCTGCAGTGCATTCCCCAAGCAGGCAAGTGTGCCCCTTCAGTGCTTGAGGGTAGGCTGGCTGGATTCATGGGTCAGATCCAGGAATGGCAGAGGGGCCAAATAAAAACCAGTAGCAGGCTAGATTGGGCCACAGACTGGGGGTCCCCCACCCCTGAACTGTAGGCTTTATTTTGTTTGAGCAAGAGCTAGGAGGCCCCTTCTAGTCCCATCATCCCGTTTCTGTTCTGGCCAGCCTGCTGGGATTGATTCCCCAGTGGCTGCCTTCATTCGGCCCTCATTCCTTCCTTGGTCAGCCCATGGGATCCAGCCTGAATGTGCAGGACCTGGCCACTGGGAGGCAGAGCCCAAATTCAGGAAGGGCTGCTTCTCCACCCACAAGCCTGGGCCCTTGAAAATCCTAGGGCTGAAGAGGCCGCGGCCAGAGCTCCATGTCACCCAGAGTTGGTGAGGAGGCAGAGTCGGTAGGACAGAGCTTTGGGGCACAGAGGCCAGGAGCAGGGGGGGTGAAGGGCAGCAAAGCCACGATGGTGGGGGGTGCAAGAGGGCAGCTCCTGCTGCTTCAGCAAGAGGGAAAGGAAGGACCCAGCAGGCTCTCACTGATTCCTAGCCAAAGCCTCATCTTTGTCATAGAGCAGCTGTTCTAGGGCCAGGGCTGTAATGCGACCGCTTCAGTAGGACTCACCCCACCCCACCCCTCCCCAAACACTGGCTCCAAGGGGACGATTGCCCTCACTTCAGCTTTGCTGACCTATTCCCCCCCCCCCCCCCCCCCCCCCCCCATGGCTGGTGCTAGATCCTCCAAGCCCCGCATCTCCCTTCTTTCTTTTGCCCAGTTAAGAGCCCCATACCCCTTTCTCCCCCCTCCTTTCCCCCTCTATCTCCAGGCACCCAATCTCTTTTTCTCTGGTCCCCTCAAAATCACACAGGACCTGTCCAGGAAGAGCCTTGGAGGTGGAAACAAGGGTGGCATTCAGACGTTCAGTTTGTGTCCGTATTTTACAAAATTCGAATGTATCTTGCATGTCTGAAGTCCCTAATTCGAAATATTGTCATCAATATCGCACCTAAGTAATCCGCAGTTCATAGCTAGTTAAACCTACCCTTTATGCTGTCCGATTGAAATAAATCCACACTGTACAGCAGTGTGAAAGCGACACTGTATTCGGTATTAACTGGTGCAAAATATTTCCTGCATGTGAAGGCAACTGTGCTTCCAAGTGCTCTGGGACCCCGCACTTGCATGGCTGAGCAGCAGGCTGCAGCCAGATCATTATTATTATTATTATTATTATAAGCATTTGTATAGCGCTAGCTGTGTACCTGGCGCTTTATAGAACAATAAGATACGACGCTGTCCCTGCCTACAGCTTACAATCTAATCCCCTAATAAGTTCTTCTGCCTCCCCTCCCTGGCTCTGGCCCCCATCCCTCACCTGCCTCTTCCTCCTAGTAGTGCTCCAGCAGCAGCAGGGGTGGTGGTGGTGGTGGTGGGATCAGACTGGGAGATAACGCTGTTCGTTTACAAACAACTCCTCCCCATGTGCTGATCAGAAGGTTCCTACCTTGTAAAGAAGGTTCTTCGAGATGGCACCTAACGTTCTCACAACTGGGTTCTGCATGCTCACCCTATTCAAATAATAGACCACATGATGTTCTCAAGCTCCTCTAGTATAAAAACCACTCTTCCCCCTCAGAATAACAGTTCCTTCCAACCCTTTCTAGAAATATAAGGGTGGGTGTTGTGAGAATGTTCGGAGCCATCTCAAAGAACCTTGTTTACAAGGTAGTAACCTTCTGTAATTGAACCGCACTGAACAGGCGGGTAAGCGCGTGCTCCAAGAAGGTCTGAATGCGTTATTTTGCTGTAGGAAACAACGGTATGGCACGCATGTGAACGCAACTGGCATTGTTAACAACGAACTAGAGAAAAACAAATTTTTTAAAATCCAGATAATTGCTTCACGTGTGAATGAGCCCAAGGACTTTGTGCTGGATACAAAAGGGGAGAAGGAGCCAGTAGAGGTATCTTGTTTTGGCAGCCAGCTTCCCCACTCCTGCTGCCGCCTCCTCCTTACAGCACTTTCCGTTTAGTCCTACTTTTTGCCCCCTTGCAGCCCAACCAGCCATGCATTTGATCTCAACATGCACTTTCTGCGTCTCTTCTCCAAAGCCAGTAGCTTTTGCTGCACTATTTTTTGGGGGGTGACCCACAGATACAAAATTCCCAGCCCATTTTGTTGCCGAACCCCAGAAGAAGACAGGTGGACAAGGAATGGGATTAAACAGGTCGCACCCTTTATTAACTTGATAAAACTATGTGATATGAAAAGGGGGGGGGCTCCCCCCCCCCCCCCGGTGAATCCGATCAAATATTTTCCGCCCAGACTAGGAGGGTGGTCAGTTACATAGTCAGGTGCCAGCCCCCATAGCCTGGCTTGTTCATAACCTAAGTAGCCCGCCTCCCTCTATCGCAACCCCTTCCCCACCCCGCTTCCAGCCCAAGGCACCCACCTTGGGTAAGGGGTGTGTGTGTCTGGGGGCGGCTCCCTGCGAAGACCTGCCAAGCAAAGACAGGGGTGGCCACCACTCTTGTCGGCCCACACCTGACCGGTTTAAGCTTGTGATGATCTCCTACCTCCCCAGGATGGGAACAGGCGTTTCGGCCATTCAGAACTGAAATATCCTGCCCCTTGTCCCTGCCCTTTTAAAGGGGCGGCCCATTACCCATTGTTATGCTTACACTGAACACTTAACTCCAGACCCGACCTCAGCCATGAGCCCGACAATTTGTTAAACACAACTTCCCCCCCAACTTTCCCCATAATTAGGCCCTATCAGATTAGCTATGCTATGCTGTGGGGAAGGCGGAAAAACGGACAACAGCGTCAATCAGATGCCCCTGTAAAAAATTCCTTCCCGGACCCAACAGGTGACCAGCATGTGCCCACAGCAAAACGGGTGGGTGGGTGTGTGCACTCCAACCATGCTCCACCTGGGCAAGAGAATGGCGTGAGGGGGAGCAGGAGCATAAATTAAGCACCAAGAGGGTCCCCACCTCGAGGACCTCCCCCTCGGTGCTAAACCCACTGGCCAGGTGATTGGCCCCATACCTATGCCGCACCAATATGGCAAGAGCCTGCCCCGCATGCCCCGCCCCTGTCTCTTTCTCCAAAGGGGGGGCCGTGACAAAGAGCGCTCTCCCACGATTTGCAGGGAGAGGGACATTAGCGAATGGAATTCTCAGAGAGGGAAGACGTCCTTTTGCTTCATAGACTCTAAGCTCAGCTGGGCTGTCTGGCTATATTATGTCCTATTTCCCAGGTCCATTTTCCCTCTCCCAGTCTGGCCCAAGAAGAGACACCCTTCCTAGCCAACCAGTTCTCATCTGTAGAAAAAGATTACATACAGCCAGTAGTAGCCAGTGAGTTCTGTACCCTCCGTGCTTGCATTACAACAGGCCGGCAGAACAGTGAAGTAATTGCACAGTTACTTTAGAAGAAAGCATTTTGAAATAGCAACAAAGATACATAAATATATTGCGTTATTAATAGACTTGTGTAAAAATCAGACCCTGCAAGCTTGCGATACCCTTGCAGGTCGATGGGTAGGAAGATGTGTTTATTTAAAACTTCCTTCAAATGGAGACAACTTAAAATAGGCCTTTGATAGAATACCAACAATTGCAGTGTATCAGGTAAACAATATATGTGTCTACCAGAAACTCCCCAAGTATGTATTTACAGAATATGATTTCTAAAATGTTTGTTTATTTTTTTAAGGATATCTGCTCTGCCCTCATGTCAGAATCAGTCTCAGTATCCTATTTCGTGGGCAGCTGTGTAAGTCTGCCTGCTCCTGATTCAAGCATGCTGCTATCAAGTGTTTCTTCATTTTCTTCTGTTTTTATCTGCTATTCATAAAACAAAGGGGAAAATAAAGCTGAAGTAATGCCAGAGTTTCAACACAGTCGGTCAGCTGAGGCAATTATTAAAGGGAATCTCACACAGGAGGAGGCTATCTGGTGTCTTTTTAGGCTGCTTAATGGGGTGGAGAGAGTGGTTTTCTTCCTTGTCTTACAAATTCAAGTTTTGCACGCCCTGGTTTTGGGGTTTTTTTTCCCTGGATGGCACGATTAACAGCTGGCAAATTGGTATAATTGTCATTAGATGGACCAAGAATCTGGGGATGCATGCACACATCCTCCTCCAGCAAGGAGAGGAGTCCGTGATGACGTCCCCCGTTCAGAGTGAAAAGGGGGGAGTTGTTGGGTTGGTTTCCCCTGCTCAGAGAGCGGTGTTTGAGGATGCTCTGAAAAGAGAAGGATTTATTCAGACACTTTAAAATCTCTTAAATGGAAATAGTTTAGCTCCAAATGAGGGATGAAACTTCATAGATGAATGGTTCCCAACATTTTCTTGTGTGAGCCCATTTTGAGACTTAGATATAATCCTGTGACCTAAGCCAGCAAAAAAGGCATGCAAAGTGTATTGAATATCTGTCTGGATCATGGTCGTGTCTTAGGTGATGTGACCTCACCTGCGATCCTCTTTGGGGTCTTCCAGCAACAGTAGAGAGAAGAAGACAACTGAGGAAGGACAAAGCTGCATTTCAGACCACCTTTATTTATACATTTAAAAGAATCTACATTAAAAGGTACATCCAGCTTTATGCCTTTGCAAGCTGCTCACCACATCTGTGTGTGTATCTCTGGGGTAGGGGGGTCTTAGAAACATCCTGTAGTGTCAGCTAACTCCACGAGCCTCTGAACTTTATTTATGTATTTTATAATTTATATCCCGCCCCTTCCTACTAAAGCAGCTCGGGGTAGCTAACAAATCACATGTTATAATATAAAAATATAAAACACAATAATAAATATAAAACACAAGGTGCAGCATACAAAAACAACCACCACAAAAACACCCTCCCTAACCCACAGTCCCCCACCCATACCCATCTCCCTCATCAAACGCCAGGCGGAACAGCCAAGTTTTACATTGATGTTGAAAAGAGGAGAGGTTGGGGGTCTCTGCCAGAAGGGAGTTCCACAGCCTTGGTGCAGCCACCAAGAACACTCTCTCTGTAGTCACCCTCGGGAAAACCTGGGGAGCTTCAAGAAAGGCGCTCCCTGAAGACCCTCGGGCTGATCCAGAAGCCGGGAGTGAGGCAGTCTTGCAGGTAGGACGGGCCTAGACTATATAGGGCTTTATGATCAGCACCAACACCTTGAATCAGGCCCGGAAGACTATAGGCAGCCAGTGCAGGGAACGGAGCACTGGTGTTATGTGCTCCCGGCGGCCCGCCCCATAAGGAGACGAGTCATCGCCTTCTGCAGCAGCCTATCCAAGCCGCCACCATGGGTATCCCCACATAGAGCGTGTTGCACTAGTCCAATCTCAAGGTAATGAAAGCATGAACGAAGGTGACCAGATCTGAGTCCGAGACATACGGCCGAAGCTGCCTCCCCAGATGTAATTGGTGAAACGTGCTCCTTGCCACAGCCTCCACTTGGACATCCAGGCAGAACTGGGAATCAAGGAGCACTCCCATAGTACGAACCTGAGGGACCAAGGAGGGACGCACCCCATCAATGATAGGGGCCCCCACTCCCTCGCCCCTACCCGCCAGCATCACCTCTGTCTTATCAGGATTCAGCTTCAGACAGCTCACTTTCATCCAGTCTCGCACAGCTGCAAAACACTTGAGTAAGCACCGAGACGGCCGGACCTGGGTCAGATGAAAATGAAAGGTTAGAGTTGGGTGTCGTCAGCATATTGATGACACTGAACGGCAAACTCTCTCGTGACCTCGCCCAGCAGCTGCATATACACGTTGAACAGGAGAGGGGGACAAAATAGAATCTTACGGGACTCCACATGAGAAATCGTGGGGAGATAAAGAACAGGCCCCCAACACGACCTGCGGAGTTCTTCCAGCCAGGAAGGAACGGAACCATTCAAGAATGGTCCCACCCACCCTAACTCAGTCTCACAAGCGAGTCACCAACATCTCGTGGTCAACGGTATCAGAAGCCGCGGACAGATCTAATAGAACCAGGAGAGATGACCGACCGTGATCCATTTCACGGCGAAGGTCGTTGACCAAAGCCACAAGCACAGTTTCAGTGCCATAACCTGAGCAAATGCCAGACTGCAAAGGATCCAGAAAACCAATGCAGTCTAGATGCTTATGTAACTGCCAAGCCACAGCCTGTTCAATAACCTTCCCTAAAAAGGGAAGGCTAGAGACCGACTGACTAGCTGGTGAGGGAGTCAATGTCAAGCGATGGTTTTATGAGCACAATAAAGAGATGGTGCCAGTTTCAGTGTAGAGTTTGCCGCCTGTTGTGTGACTTAAATAATATGAGTATAAATGTGAAATGAATGGGGTCCAGTCAAAGAATCTGACCAGTCCTCTCTGTCAGGCTGTTGAACCTCCAGCCCCTGGACTGGCTCACAGCTGTGTTCTCCTTTGCCCCTTTCCAATTTCTGGATCTGAGCCACGGACCCGGTCCGTACCCTCGAGCGCGGTAAGAATGAACTTCCAGGAAGGGGGAGCAGAGACGTGGAACTCTCTCCTTCCTCTCCATCCCGAGCTACACTCAGCACCCCGTAAGTAACTCTACCCCTAACTCCTTTTCTGGTCTATGGAGCTTGTGCTCATGTTAATAGGGCATGCTATAGTGACTGCACCAGTAATACCCCTCAGTGCTGCTGGGACAGAAGACATCCCTACACCGTGGTGATTCTTCCCGGCTGCTGGGGGAGCACCATGGAATTGTTGTTATCCAGTACAATTTTAGGCCAGCAGTGGGGAGCCTTTTCCATCCTGGGGGCCACTTTGAAGATTAGTGCAGGCTCCGAGGGTCACATACAAGTTGGAACGAGGGTGCTATTCAAGAAAAGGAGGGCCCAGATCATGGATTTATGCCGTGGATCTGTCCCCTCTCCTGGTGTGCGTGCCCTCATCTTTGCTCCCTTATCCTGAGCACTGGTTTTCAGTGGTTGGAGGTAGGAACTGGAAAGAGGCCACACAAAAACTTGCCGTGGGCCACATTTGCCCCCTGGGCCTGTGGTTTCCCACCCCTGACTTAGGACATCCCTCTCAACTCCTTTGCAGATCAGCCTAGTATCAGGGTTGTGTCCCACTGGCCTAAACGATTGGTTCTCAGTCTTTTTTGAACCACACCCCTGGCCACTGATCTGTACTCCGAGTTGGAACTAATTTTCAAAGTGACCCCAGGAGGGAGAAGGTAGTTCAGGCCCCCCCCCCCCCCCACATAAAATCTGTGGTGTTAAACAACACAATAACCCCCCAGCCCCATGGGTGTTTTCATAACTGTCAATTCGATGGTCAGGAGCACAGAAGTGGCCACCACTCGGCAAACACCCACTACCCATGGATCCAGTTCAGAGAATGGGGTGCTCGCCGTGCGGGAGCTAATACTGGCTAATGTGCACCCACTTATTGACGTGCTGTCAGGTAAGTTACAGAGGAGTTGGGGTGTTTTCGGGGAGGGGTAAGCGGTTGGTTATAGCTGCTGTTGCTCTGATAGGAAGTGCGTGGCTGGAAAGCAGGGTTGGGGCTGGTTAGGGTGAGAATCCCTGGCATATCAGCTTATGCTTGGGAGATCTCTCTGTGTGCAAAATTCTCTGCCCCGCCTCTCCCTGTCTGCCTTGAAATGACTGCACAGGGCTCACAAGAGGGAGCTGAGCTTCCTTAATTGCTAAAGTATCTGAGGGGAGAGGGAGGAAAATGGAAGTGCCTGGCTTCCCAGCCTCCCCCCCACTACACCTTAGGGTGTCTCCTACCCCCTCCAACCGCATTTGTTTGTTAAGTTCAGCGCTGACAATATGTGGCTGAGTGGGAACACTCAGAGTGGTTACTGTGCTGTTTGGTTGAAACCCACGCTCCCTCCCTTCCCACCCCCCTATTGCTGTCCTCTCTCTCCTCCTCATTCTTCAACTCCCTTGCCCCCCTTGCCCCCTCATTATTTTGGAGATTCCCTGTTAGCCCAGTAAGAGTGTGGGGCTGCAGGAGCACCCTCCATGTGAGTAACTAGGCTCTAACCTTGTTGTGCCAGCCTTCTCCTTCCTGTGCTGCACGGAGCTCAGTCCCCAGCTCTGGAAATGCCAGTGTGTGTTCATCCATTCAGTCAGTTTGCTGTCCATAGGCCCGTACGCACAAAGAGTTATGGCACGACAACGTCACAGCTTAGGAAGACAGATTGAATTGGTGGCCTTTTGAGAGCCTTTACTAATCCAATTCGAGTGCTCCAGGCCGAGTGCTTAATTTTTTCTTGCTAGAAAGTAAATAGACTCTTGTTTTGTTGTTGTGAATTTTTTTTGTCCCCCTTTTTCTTTTCTAGCGCTTGGTGAACGTGAGTCTCTTGTTACCTTTCTGCAGCTTTTTGGCAAAACTTACCCAAAGGTTATTGTGAATCTTTTTGCCACATGGTTTTGTTACGGAATCAGATAAGAGAATTAAATTATTGTGTGAGTAGATTTGTCCCTAGGAATTAAGACAAGGTGTGGGGAGATTTAGGATACTTTCTATATGCAGAATTATGTTAGCAGGAATTAAATGGAAGCAAGAGTTTGCGTCCAATGCTGTTAACACAGGGATGATAAACCTCAGGCCCAGGGGCCGGCCCCTGACTTGTTTTTATGTTGCTGCTTTCTTTCCAGTTCGTGGACTTGGCACCTGGATCCCTTTCCTACCCCCAAGCACTGAAAAACTGAATTCAGGGTCAGGGCGGAGCAGAGATGAGGGCATGCACACAAGACTAGGGAGAGATCCATGATCTGGGTTCTCCTTTTTTTGAATGTATCCCTTAAGTACCTTTGCCCCAGACATCTGTATGACCCTCGGAGCCTGTACTCATTTTCAAAGTGGCCCCTGGAAGGGAACGGCTCCCTCCCCCTGCTGTAACGTAGCTGTTTTGTGTATGCTTTTCTCTTGACCTGCCTTTGTGATTCCAGGCATTTCCTGAGAAGTTGCTCATTTTTACTTGTATATACTTCGGTGACAGCTGAACGGAACAAGTGCTTACTGCTGTGAAGAGACCATATCCTTTCTTCACAGAAATAACATTTTTTGTTATTTGCAAGATGATAGTTACACAATAAGCAGAGTTGTGCTGTAAGTTTGCCTGGTACTTTGAATACCTTAAAACCTATCTCCTTCCCAAAGAGCCTGAATTCTCAGTATCTCAGTTCAGGGAGGGGGTGGAGGCTTGTGGTAAGAGTTGGATCTATTGGGGGAGAGGGGGCTGCAGGAGCCATTCAAAAGAGAAGAGAGATGAGGAACTTGTTGGGAGTAAGACAAAGACTGACCAAGGGAAGGAACAGCATGATAAGAAGCAGGAATTGGAGCATGGGAATTGGACCAAACAGGATTGGGAAAGGGAGGCAATGGAAATGATTGTGGTATAAGTCCTTTCGGATGAAAGCAAGGGGCTTGAATTCCCCCCAGCCAAAGGGAGAAGGAATGTGGCTGGGGATGAAGAGCCATCTGCAGAGATGCAAACATGCTTGCTCACTGTTCTCAATGCAGCTGAATGGCAGGAGTTTTAAAGGGGATAAAAAGAAACTTTTCTCGTGCAAAGCACTTGTTAGCCTATGGAACTCACTGCTACAACATGTCATCAAGGTCAAGAATTTGGCAGGATTCCAGGAAGGGTTGAACATTTAAGCAGATAACAAGAATATGCAGAGTTATATTAGTAAGGATTAGTGGTGGGAGTCGGACTCTGGGCAAAATTTCATTTTCGGTTACTTTCGGTTTAGGTTCTCGTGTATTTCAGTTCTTGTATCGGTATTGGTTGTATCTGATCTTTTGCACTGATCTTTGTATCGGATTTTTAACATTGCGGTTTTCCCATTGAAGTCAATGGAGACAAACCACAATGTTAAAAATCCAATACAGTAATCAATACAAAAGATCCAATCCAACCGACACCGAAAAAGAACAAAATTTTTTGATTAATCCGAAATGGCCATTATTGGGTACTTTCGGTTCTTTCAGAAACCGAAAGTCCCATCCCTAGTAAGGATTAAAAAGGAGCACGAGTATTGGAAGGGATAGAAATTTTCATTTCTCAGGGCGTAAATTAACTTCTCATTAATGTTGACAGGAGAAAAAAAAGCAAATTTTCCTCAGGGCAGGTGGTTTCACGAATTCCTATTGTAAAGGTTTCTTGCACCTTCCTCTGGAGCAGTTGCCGCTGTCTCTGTAGTCAAAGGCAGAATAAATGAGCAGCTGGATTACTAGTCTGGTCCATATTTACTGTCCCCGTGTCCTTGCATAACCTTTGACTTTTCTTAAGTTGGTGAAGATGATGGAGGTTTGGGGAAATGTTATGAATAAACAACACGGACATTATTTAAGAAAATAAACAAGCCGTTTCAGTAGTCAGTTAACATTTTTAATAACATATTTGCCTCGGAGGCTGGATAGATACATGTGTGGGTTAATTGTAATCATCTGAAGGCACTTAAAAAAGTTGTAAAGGGCTTTTGTGCAGTTTGGCTTGCTCATAAACACTATAATTGTTTTCTAACTTCTAGTCTTTCAGCCGAGAAAGTTTCCAAATAATTCAGTTCAGTCTGGGATTTTGATTCTAAATGCTGCACTGTCTCGGCAAAAAGAAAAAAAAAGTGTGTAAAAAAATGCATTAATTCCCCTTTCCTCCCCCCCCCCCCTTTAAATAAAATCCCTTGGGGGGGATGGCACAGTCTGTGTTATCCTGAGTAATCATCCCCCCTGGGAAGCAGAATATAAAGAACTTTAAAATCATTCAGCTGAGAGAACAAGCCCTTTAACTTTCCCCTCGCAGGAGTCATGTATTACATTATCAGCAGCTCCCCCCTATGTCAGTGTGTCATGCCTTGCAGGTTAGCAGGTTTTGGCAGAGGAAATGAAACCCAGTCAGTTACTGCAGGATTTATAGTCAACCTGCTGTTGCAGGAAGTGGTGAAAAGTTGATTGATAGTCTGAGGCAGAAACTACTGCGAGAAACAGGATGTACGTTAGCTATTTATACCTGGTTTTCTTTGCTTTCCCCTTGCATTTCAGAGATCACTTGCTTTTGGTTCTGCCGTTGATAAATCTATGGCAGGGTTTTCTGGCAAAGCATGTGCTGAATTTGAAACACTTGGGGACATATTCCTGTGGCCACCACTGTTTTAAAGAAGTTTACCTGCCCTGTCACTTGTTCCATGTTTTAGGTCTGGCCATTGGGTTTCTTAAATTCATTCCTAGCCACAGTGCTAAATAAATCTCCAACTGATTTACCGTGCAATTCATTCCAAGTCAACAGGTGCACATGTGCTGCTGCTGGAGCAGAGAGACATAAAACAAAGAAACCCCAAAACCCGTATCTGGACATCCTTAGTCCAGCTCCTTTCTTATTGGAGACATGTCTTGTGCCCCCCGCATTTATCACTCTGTATCTGGATAGATAGCATTTCCCTCAATGTGTCCAGATAAAGGTGTTTCTACTGTAGTTGCAGACTGGATTTTTAATTTTAATTTCACTTGTTTGCAGTAGAGTTTGTTGTGGAATCCTTGTGGTGAGGCTTGCAGCGTGGAATTACTCACCAGCTAATCAGTTCCATGTTGCTTTTAAAAAGCAAAATGAATTTTGTTTTGTTTTGTTGAGTGAGAATAGATGGCTCCACTAAATGGATGGCTCCAAATGCGATGGAATAGGCAAGGGTTTCTTTTCTTTATTCTAGACAAAATAAAACCCCACCCATGGCCCCAAGCTTTTTGGAGCTGGGAGGAGTTGGAATGAAGGCCCTTGACATAGCTGGGTTAGAAGTATACGGTCCATAAATGGCTATTAGCAGGGACCTCTCTTCACTGTATTTTCCCCATTGGAGACAATTAGGAAAACACAGTGTACACAGGTCCCTGGCTTTTAGTCAAGTTAGTCACAGGATGCAATCTGTCTCCTGGGGCTGAGAATGAAGAGCAAGAAAAATCAATTCATGGACACTTTTTCCACTTGGCCCCTCCCTGCTGCTTCCAGACTCCCTTTCTCGGGTGTTGCATGTCCCAGTTAAGGAAGGAGGGCCCCTGCTTTGAGGGAAGGATCCTGTGAGGTCACTTGAATCCTGTTGACATCTGATGACCCATGCCCTGGCCCTGCCTTCTGGGGGAATGAGGGGGAGAGGCTTTCCCATTCGGCTCCCAGTACTTAAATTGGTTTTATTAAACTGAAGTAACTAATCCACTTCTGAAGTGTTCAGACAAACAGCTAAACTGAAGCAACTAAATCACTTTAATTAAACTGAAGTAACTAGTTCTTCCTGCCAGTCTCCTCCCCGATCCCCTGATGCTTCGAGGGAAGGATCCTGTGAGGTCACTTGAATCCTGTTCATGACCCATGACCTGACCCTGCCTTCCCAGGGGGTTGGCGGTGTCTCCCAGGCAGCTCCCAGTACTTACCTTGCTCTGTTCTCAGCCTGGGAGGAGCTGCTACAGCAGCAAAGCACCTGGGATAGGGCGAGAGAGGACAGCTTCAGCAGGCAGTGGGGAAGAACCTGTGTGCTCCTCAGTGCTGTTCAGCAGCAGAGATGTCTCGTTGGAGAGTGGGCAATGGCACCGCTGGGAAATAAGTTCCCTCCCAGGCAGGCTGCACAGGGAGAGCTGGGATTGAGCTCTCCGTCTCCGTCACACAAACAATTAAATTTGATTTTACAAACCGAAGAGGAGTATGTCATCCTGTTTTTTCAGGGGGACATACTCTTCCTCCTCCTGAATACCGTTGGTTTAAAGCACCGTTCGTGTGCAAGCTATCGGAGTTAAGCTAAATTAAATTTAGCTAAATTATTTAAATGGGTTTAAGTGTTCGTTGGAACATGGCTCATTATGACCTGTTGGGCACTTCTCCAACCAAAACAGGCTACTGTCAGAGACAGGATGCTGGTCCAGTGGCGGTGGGCTGCGTAGGGCGGGAGGGGCAATGCCCCTCCTGACCCCAGGCTCCCCCGGCCGGCCGGCCCCGACACAGCTGCTTATTTAAAAAAAAAAATGTTCGGAGCCATCTCAAACAGCCTGGTTTAGAGCAGCAACAGAAGGTTGCTGCTCTAAACCAGGTTCTGAGAGATGGCTCCGAACAGTCTCACTGGTTGTGTTCGCGCGCGCGCACATAACCAGTGACTCTCACACACACCCCGAAAGGCTTCCTAAGGAAGCCTCTCAGGGACAAAAGGGAGGCGTTTTTTCTCTTTATGCAGAATGAGCGGCTAGAAGCGCCGTCCATTCCGCATAAAGGACCCTGCAATGGAATGGTGCTGCAGGGGGGACTATTCCATTGCAGGGGCCAGGCAGGGAGAAAGTCCATACCAGGGCGCTGCATACAGGCGCCCTGGTATGAACTGCCCGTCCCGCGGCTGTGCAGGGAGGGGGGCGGGCTGGGAGCTCCCGCCACACGTGCAGCTCCCAGCCCCCCTTCCTCCATCCCTATGTCCCTCCCTCCCTGTGTCCCTCCCTCCTCCCTCCCTGTGTTGAGTCAAACTGACTCGACTCTGGGAGGGAGGAGTGGAGGGGAACTCAACTTGGGGAATCCCAGCTGTGCGGCAGCTCCCAGGCCCGACTGAACAGTTTGGGCCTGGGAGCTCCCGCACAACCATCAGGTCCGGACCAGAGCCGGACAGCGACAGACTAGATGGAGAGGAGCCTGACGGAGCCGCTGCCGGTGAGTAAACTGGGGGGCACATGGGGGTTGGGGAGGAGGCAGCGGGGGCACATGATGTGGGTGCACATGGGGGAGGGTGCAGCGGGGGACACATGATGAGGGGAATGTGGGGGCACACGGGGAAGGGGGGTTAGATTAGGGGCTGGGAGCTAGGGCCCCTGGGTTCTCTGGGTGGGG
>QEPC01002047.1:808006-829104 GCA_003113815.1 Sphenodon punctatus
GGGTTTGGGCCTAGGGGGAATGGGTAAGGGGGGATGAGGGTGGGGAGGGGGGATGGGCGTGGGTGAGAATAAGGGGTAGGTTGGCTGGAGAAAGGTCGCTGGTGGTGGAAGAGGGAGAAGGAGGGGGTGCGTGAGAAAGGCAAGAAGGAGGGAGGTGATAGAGGGCGAGGAGGTGAGGGAGGTATAGGGAGGCATCATAGGTGTTGAATGTCCTGGTATCAGGGGGATGCCAGGCCTGCGGGTGTCGGGTGAGCGCGTGCGTGCTGTCCCACGGCAATGATCTTGTCGAGGCTCCTCTGTTTCCCAGTAAGCGTTTGCTGTCTCGCAAAGCCACACACGGCTCTGTACGACAGTCGGTCTAGGCAAAAAGAGCCCAGGGAATTGAAATGCACTTGGCAGTGCTCTAGGAGGAAGCTTGCGTGGCCCTCCCTGATCAAGCTGTCATTCACCTGAGCTACACGGCTCCCTCCTTATGATAAATACTAGGGTGAGTCATCTAGTGCTTTGAGAGGATGTGAGGGAGGCTGCTGGGGAGATCTGGGTTCAGTTCCTCCTCTGCCACAGATTTCCTGTTGATCTTGGCTAAATCCCATAATCCTGCTTCAGACGTGTCACTTAACCTTCCGTGTGTAAAATGGAGATGCCTAAAATACTTCCTCTCTCTCGTCCTTTTTTCTATGTAGTGGGGCTGTGCATGGAAGGCTGTGTTCTTTGATCAGGATGGGCCTGTCTGACATTATTATTTACCCTTCCTATCGCACTTCTAATGCTCAAAGTGTTTTCCAATCCTTATTTTGTCCACCCTCAAAACAGCCCTGTGAGGTAGGTCATTGTTCCCATTTTGCAGATGAGGAAACTGAGGCTGAGGGATTTGTTCAAGTTACCTCATGGCAAAGATGGGATTTGAATCCTGATTTCCCAGATCCAAGTCCAGCACCTTGCCCACTAGGCTACAGTGGTTCTCTCCGCTTACAGATTGTGAATCTGCAGGAGATTTTGGAAACTGTTGATAGAAACCAGTTTCTGAGATCAATGCATTTATCTTCCTGTGCAGCCTTTCTCCTTAAGAGTGAGTGGCAATTATTCATTCTCCTGGGATCTGATGTGACTTTAAACAGCCCAAAGATAGCAGGGTCTAGGCAGAATGGTCTACTCTGTGTCAGTTGGCAGCCTTACGCCAGGGCAGCCCCAAAAGTGGATTGTTAGAGGGACAAAATGAGCTACAGGAGGATCATCCCAGTCTCTATATCATGGAGTAAAAGCTGCTCCTCTGCCATGCTCTTGGGCCCTGTGATTGGGGCACTCGCTCCCCCCAGATTGGCCACTGTTCATATTTGAACTGTTTGTTCTGGATTACGTGGGGCGGGGGAGAGGTGATTCTAGTCCTCTTCCTCTCCCCATCATGGATTGAAATCCAAGCGCGGAGGAATCCTAAAGTTCCTTTGTATGGTGAAATTCACCCCCTCCGGCTTGATGTAATGGCGAAGTGCGCAGTATTTGAACCGGGAGGGGGGATCCTCCAGTTCAAGTTTTGCATTTGCCAGAAACTCTTTGGGTGACCTTGGGCCAATCACAATATTCTCTCAGCCTAACCTACCTCACAGGGTTGTTGTGAGGATTAAAAGTTGTGTTTCTGAGTTATATGTAAAGCGCTCCGAGGGCCATGGCAGGATGGCGCTATATTAAAAAAAAGAAAAAAAGAAAAATTCCCTACAAATTTCCAGTCCAACCTTCAAAATTATATTAAAATGGAAATTAATTTCCAGCTGCTACTTCCAACTGCATTGAAACACACTTTAAACCATAACCAAGACGTCCCTCTAGCCCCACCTCTGCCGTTGCCAAAAGGAACACCAAAAAGTGGGGGGGGGGGGAGCAGGGAAAAAACCCAAGCTCTCCTCCAGAGCTCCCACCTGGGGGATGTCTCTTCCCCACACCCAGCCACCTCATCCATACCCAGACTCTCTGCTCGTACCCCTCACCACACAGTGGTGCTGTCCCCGTACTCTGCACCCATGCCTGTACCCCCTCCTCTCATGGGGGGGTTGTAGCATTCCCCCCCTTCTCTACCCATGGCTGTGCCCTCCTATGCCCAAGATGGGGACCTGATTTATTACCTCTGGGTAATGGATGCAATTTTGGGGACTGTGCCAGGTGCCCAGTGGATTACCTGAGTACTTACTGGGTTCCTGATTATCCAGAAGATCGTTTTTTGGTGTTACCAGTGTGCCAATTTACCGATTGGCAAATTGGAATGGGAAAATAGTGAAAATTGGGACAGTAGTTTTGAAACATTTTTACCAGGAATCGGTATTCTAGGACCAGGAAGCCGGTAAATTGGGGACTTCAGGTCCCAATTAGTACCCGGTGGTGGTAGATTGAGGACTGCAGTTTTGATGGGTATACCTACTTTTGTGGGTACTGGTTTGAGCTCTATGCCCTCCCCTTGCAGAGACCAAAGACCTGACATGTCCCCAATCTCTGCCACAGCCTTTGGCGTCTGCCACGGGCCGCTGCCTGCCACAGCAGGTAGCGTTAACAGCCTCTCCAAGGGAGCGCAGAGTGAGTGGGGCAGCCCCCCAGCTAGGCTGAGAGAAGATCTTGTTCTAACCCCAAGGCCCATGCCCTGGCATCTTCATCACAAATTGCAGCTTGGCAGAAGGTGTCAGAAGCGCCCCTTCCTGGAGCAGTGTCTGTGGCAGAGCTCGCCGTGCAGCGCAGTCTGCAAAACACCGTCCAATTACTGGCGGATGTGAGGGAGGCACGGGTGGGTAACTCGGAAGTGCTAATGAGACATGGACGTGTAAATCACCTGTGTGCCGAGAGGAGAATTAGCCCCATTAAGTTGCACCGCTATACGTCTGACTGTGGCTTCCTAAGACCCCCTACCTACTGGCGGTGTAATCACTTTGTGCCTCCTGTCCACACATTTGGGGTAATTTAGCAGAAATGTTCCCATTAACTACATTAGATAAACCGGGATTCATGTTTTGCATGATGTAACTCCACCCACTCTAATATGCTGCATTGTCCATTGACTTGCCTAATTACGTGTATTACAGTCGCATACGGCTGGCTGCAGCAGCGGGTGGGCCTGACTGAGGAATGAGGAGGATGATTGCTCCATCTGTTCCGACCGAGCTGAGTGGGTGGGGGAGGAGGGAGGCTGAGGGAGGAATTGCCATCGAGCACAGGTGTCTCTGCAAGAGGAATCCCAGCACCAGGTGCTACAACAGTGAGTGCTCGCCTGCGTGGGCTTAATTACAGCAGCTTGCCGTGGCCTCCTGAAAACCAGAGTGGCCAATTGCAGCCAAAGCTTGGAAACCAAACTAAAGAGCGGAGTCCTTTTGCTAGAATCCAGGTCTTTCGTCGTCTTAGTTCTGAAAGGTTGGCTCTTGCGCTTGGAGGAAACGCTTGCTGTTGAGTGATTTGTTGTAAAATTGGAACGTGCAGGGAATAACGTCGTGGTGTTTGTGAACTGTGTGGAACCGGGGCAATCAGTCCGGAACGTCAGTGCTTTCAGGATCCAGATCAAAAACGCCGTAGCTCCTATGTCTGTCTCCTTTCTCTCATGCCCCTTCTTTTGTGAGTCTGTCACAGAGAGCAAGGAGATTTGGGTTTTGGGGAGGCAAATGACCATCCCCAAAGCCTTCCCCTTCTCAGCCCAGTCAGGGTCCAGAATGTACCCTCTGGCCATCTGTAGCTTAGAAGGCCTCTCTGTGAAGGTAAACATCTGGAGGACGGGCCTCTCTGGCTGCCCTCACACTTGTGAACCCCAAGGGCAAAAATGAACACCCAAGCACACCAGGCTTGATGATAATGAAATATATTGTAAAACAATTTAAGGCTTGTTGATCAGAGAGTTCACGTCCAAAGTAAATGCGGTGAAATAAAGCACATGCTAATTAATTACACTGTGACATTCCCGGTCTGTTCCCTTACCCTAAGTCTCAGTCCAGAATGCTCCTGTTCATCTCGGCCCAACGTCCAGGGTCCGGTTGCTTGGAATGTTCTTCAGTTCATGTTGCTTAGCCTCAGCCTCTTCTCCTGGCTGTGAACGCCTTGCTTTCCAAAATGGAGACTGCCCTTGGCCTTAAATCCTGCTGACCTCTTCCTCTCGAAGGTGGGAGGAAATCGCTCCCCTCTTTGACTAGTTTATTGGGCCCAGCTTGGCTTGTTGCCTGGGTGAAGAATCAACCTCTCTGCAGAACCGTTGCATTGTTTCTCCCGTCCCAACCAGTTTGTCCAGGTTTGGGCTTGCAACCCAATTTCCAATGTAAATTACAGTTTTGCTTCGGTTTAAATACGGTCTCTCAGTTTTTCTGTTTATCAGTAGGGATGGGCGAACGCGGTTCGGAGTTCGGACCGAACTCGGTCTGTTCGGCCGACCGAACCGAACTTCTGAACCGAACTCGAATTTCAAACCAAACCGAACCGAATTTCCGAACTCCGTTCTGTTCGCCCATCCCTAGTGGCAACACACACCAAAAAACCTGGTTTTGAATGGCCGAACTTGGTTCGGAAGTTCGGAGTTCGGACCGAACTCGGTCTGTTCGGTTGACCGAACTGAACTTCCAAACCGAACTCGAATTTCAAACCGAACTGAACCGAATTGAATTTTCGAACTCGAATTTCAAACTGAACTGAACTGAACTGAATTTCTGAACTCCATTCTGTTCGCCCATCCCTATTTATTAGTTATACATCCAAATTATTATTTTCATCAGATTCAGTGTGCTGAGACCAATTGTCCAACACCTCACTTGGGTTGTTTTTAGTTCTATTGTTTACCCATGCCAGATCGTATATTATATGTATGTTCGTCTACCGTATTTTGTCAGAAATCTCCCTGTCGCCCCATAATTAATTCCCATGATACAATCCCTTTCCTTGACTTATCCCTTCCCCGGTAAGCCCTGGAACCTACTTGGGAGGAAGGAATGGTTTTGGTTTTTTTGGTTTCAGTTCTTTGAGATTTTTGGATTTCGTTTTGGTTTTTTTCCCCATTGATTCCCCCCCCCCCACCTTTTTTCCTCATTGACGTCAATGGTATTTCTTCCATTGAAGTCAATGAGAACAAACCGGGGGTGGGGGTGGGACAAAATGCCGAAATTGAAAAAGAATCGCAATTTCAGTTTTATGGTTTTAAAACCGAAAAGGCCACTTTCGGGCCACTTCGGTTCCATCCGAAAACAAAATTCCCACCCCTATTCCCTATGCTTGAGTGCCTGCCCTCATCTCTGCTCCCTTTCCCTGAGTTCACATTTCAGTGCTTGAAGGAAGCGACGTGACCCACAGGCCAGATCCAGCAACTGGAAAAGGGTCAGATTTGGCCCCCAGGCCACAAGTTCCGCACCTTGACATAGGGGCTTATTTACACAACCTCCTTTGAGGGCAAGTAGTGGTACAACCGGTATCCTGAGTGTGGTGTAGAATCCTTGTCTCCTCGCGTGCTGATTAGCACTTCATGCAAGAAGTGGCCAGTTGAAACAGGAAAATCAGCGGTTGTGTGAATGCGTTGGTACAGAGCAAGCCAAATGCAGATTAAGGAGCGAGTGGTGAGTTTACCGAGGAGGAAGGGTGTTGTGTGAATGAGCTCTGCCTGGCTGGTGGTATTTTAAGAAATACCCCTAGAAGAAGTTCCCCTTCCTCTAACAATTGCCTGGCTGCCTGTCATACACTCAGGAGCTGGCCCAAGAAAGGTGTCACGGCAAAGGGGCTTAGCGGGAGTCATGGTTCAGAAGGGTGCTAGGAGTCCGTCCAGAGTTGAGGTGCATAGGTCAGGAATTGGCCACGGTGAGGCAACAGGGCTGAACATGGAGACATGGAAGGAGTAACAAGATAACAGCCATCTGGCTCCTCAGACCAGAGCTCTGGTGTTGACCCAGGAAGTTCTAAAGATGGTAAAGGGCCAATCATGTGCCTCAGGTACTATTACACCTTATAATTTCTAGAGTGCTACTAGGCATATGCAGAGCTTCTACAGTCAGACAGGTCCCTGCCCAGTGGGCTTACAATCTAAGGTGGACAAGAGTGAGGGGAACACAGGGAAAGAGACCCAGATTCCCATTTTACAGATGGGGACACTGAGGCTAAGAGGTTTGACTTGCCCAAGGCCACCCAGTGAGTACATGGCAAGGACAGGATTTGAACCCTTGTTTCTCAGGTCTGAATCCAGCACATTATCCCCTACACCACATTGACAAATGTAAGGCTGCAGTGCCAGCATAGGTTTAAGACCTGTTGGATCCTGAAACCCAGCTGGGAGTGGCCCCAGTTCTTATGGGGCACTATGAACATGGGGAGCAACTTTGGGCTAAGATTAGGGGAGGACACTGACCTGCATAAGCTTCTCTCCCATATCTCTAGAATTGCAGGGGGAGAAAATTTGTGGGGGGCTGGTTTCCTTCCCTTCCTTCCCCCATTCATAATGACTCCCATGACACCATGGTGCTTGCTCGCAAGGGGCAGGGCTGTGTTCAGGTCAGGCTTGATAAGAACGTTGCTCAGCTTGTGCTGACCCTGCCGCAGTCTGAAAGGGAGGTTTGGGGTGATTAGAGGTATCTCTCGATTTAGATTGCCCATTGCTGATCTAGGAGGTCAAAAGAATGACAGCATAAGGCCCCAAAGGAACTCTACATGAGATCTATGGTTTGAGCTAGCAGGGTATAATCTAGGCCAGAGATTCTCAGTGCTTGGGGAATGTGTGAAAGTGCTCCCCAAGTCAGCTGTCAGTAGTGCTCGAGAGCACGTCCACACATGGGAGACATCAAATTGAATTAAACTGAACTGCAGAGGGGAGACTTAATTTATGCAAATTTAAACAAACCATTCATGCAAATTATGCAGTGGTCCCAAGGAGTCATAAGAACATAAGAAGTGCCGTACTGGGTCAGACCAATGGTCCATCTAGCCCAGCATCCTGTCTCCGACAGTGGCCAATCGCGGTGGCTTGGGAGAAGCATCCAACAGGTCGCTCCAGTGCACGTGACTGAAACAAAGTTGAGACCCTCGGATCTAGACAGAAGAGTTTGCATGGACCACGGCTGTTCTTCCACTTATGGCTGCAGATGCAGTCTGGTAAAATGGTTATTCAAAGACCATATTAGCCATCACACCTAGGGACATGGCCGTGGGAGACTCTGATAAAGCAACTTGCCTTACAGATTTGCCTTAGTCAATCGGCACCCCAGCAACATATTGCCTCTTTCAGATGTATTGATCAGAAAAGTGATGGCGCTCGCAGAGGATTGCCTTACTACTAGGTTCTACATCGGTCTTGTGCAGAATCCTAAATTGTGTTTTTCTCACTAGCTGAAAAGATGACTTTAAAAAGGAGCTAAGGTGGCGTGTTTGTGTGTGTGTGTCTCTCAATTTAGAGAGAGACCGTGGTTGCCAGGGTGGTCCCAGATGTAAAAGATGAAGACGACGTAGTTTGATATTCTCTTTCATTTAATCAACCTCTGTTGGTGAGAGCATGCAAAGCTTTTGGGTCACACAGGGCCCTTCCTTAGGCATGTAAAAATTCAGGTGCAAGACAGGTATGTGTGTGATCATATATACACACACATATATATATATATATATGAGGATCGGTACGTAAGTAATGCCCCGTAAAAAAATTTTCTCAGCCAAATATTTTTTTAAAATATGAAAATTGCATGAAAAATTTGTACTCCTTTGCCGAACAGGGCTATTTTCCAATGTGGTCTCAATATCCATGGATAGTCTTTTCCCGCTGCTGAACAAGGGCACATATTCCAGCATGGTAGGCATTCTTATCTTTCTTGCCTAGCCACCGTCGCACAGCCCTCATCACTTCGTTGTCATCCTGTGATGCCTGGCGCTTTACAGAACAATAAGATAGACGTGCTCCCTGCCTGCGGCTTACAATCTAATAGACACGGAGGGGGGAGACAAGGAGAGGGGACATAGGGAGAGACAAGGGATAAATAACATTCAAGCGGATGCGAAGTCTCAGGTGCACGTGCTTGGCTTGGTTGCAGTTAGGCAGGAGTCTGCGGGGAGGGCAGACAGCAAATATTGAAGGAAAGTTCTAGCAGGCGGCAGGAAAGGCGGCGAGAAAGGTGGGTTTTGAGGGGGAATTTGAAGGTGCGGAGGGAGGGGGCAAAGTGGATGTGGGCATGGGGGGCAGCGAGGGAGAAGGGACGAAAGCGGTTAGGGGAGCAGGGTAGACAAGGGAGAGCGAGGGAGGGGACAGAGGAGGAACAGAGAGTCCGTGCAGGAGTGTGTAAGGAGATTAGGGCTAAGAGGTAAGGGGGAGCCAGGTTGTGAAGGGATTTATAAGTGAATATCAGGAGTTTGTGAGGGATGCGTTGGGGAAGGGGGAACCAGTGAAGCGAGGAGAGGAGAGGCTGCATGTGGTCGAAGCGACGGGCTGAGTGAATGACCCTAGCAGCGGAGTTTTGGATGGAGATAAGGCGGGACAGGTGAGAGCGGGGGAGGCCAGCAAGGAGGAGGTTGCAGTAGTAAAGACGAGAGATGACCATGGTGTGAACAAAGGTTTTGACTGAGGAGACCTTGTGGAGGGTGAAGCGACAGGACTTGGCAACAGAGTCGATGTAAGGTTTAAAGGAAAGGTGAGTATCGAAGACGAAGCCCAAGCTACGGGCTTGGGGAATGGGGCGGATGGTGACCCCATCAATAAGGATGGACAGGGAAGAGGGAGAGGAAGGGTAGGGAGGAAAGATAAGGAGTTCAGTCTTAGCCATGTTGAGCTTGAGCTGACGTTGGGACATCCAGGCAGAGATATCAGAGAGACAGTTGATGAGGCGAGCTTGGACAGAGGGGGAGAGGGGTGTGTATGGAGAGATAGAGTTGAGTGTCGTCAGCACAGAGGTGATATTGGAAGTCGTGGGAGGCAATGAGTTTGCCAAGGACAGGGTGTAGATAGAGAAGAGGAGAGGGCCCAGGACAGAGCCTTGGGGGGACCCCAACCGAGAGGGGGAGGGAGGAAGAGTTGGAATTGGGAAGAGATACATTAAAGGAGCAGTCAGAGAGGGAGGAGGAGAACCAGTCAAGGACAGAGCCGCAGAAGCCTAGGGAGTGGAGAGAGTCCAGTAGGAGTGAATGGTCATAGTCCATCTTTAAGCTCACTAAAGCAAAGGTGTCAGGTCCAGGCTCTGTGACAGATGTGGGAACGCAGTCCAACCAAGCGATAAGATTGCCTTGCTGGTGCGAAAGCTGGTGTGTGGGTCAATGTTGTTATTCAGAAGGATCTCCTCAGCCATGTCCCCGTGAACCAGTTCTTTGTATGTGACTTTTCAGTTCTAGTGTGTTGATGTGGGCCTCAGAATGTATTGTGGCAACTTCCTCTGTGTGCCAGGACACAACAGCCATGACTTTGCTGGTGGAGGGTTAACCTTGAGCTTGTTCATCCTCATCCAGCTCGTCCACCAGAGACAATCTCATTGCTACAATTAGGGGTAACCAAGAATCAAATGACAAATATAAATGCAGGAAAAGATCTATGCTTAATGGCAAATACTTGGAACGAGGCTGTAGGAAAGAGTTGCGAAGGGGAGAGGTTAGTTTACATTCAGAGCATTACAATACAACGTAGGGAGCACCATTTAATTAATCAATTTCATTTCATCAATTTAGTTTCCAAAATGGCATGGAAACAGAAGCCTATGGCGTCCCCGCTGCAAGGTATTTCCCCTTGACGCTGCTCAGTTTGCAGTCTCTGTGCTAACTGCTTGTTGTGCTAATGGTATCCTCTCACCAGAGAAAACATGATACTTCAGATCTGAAGTGGTTGGCAGAAGCTGTAATTGAGGTGTGAAGTGACTTTTCACATAAGAACGTGCCTTTCCCCACTTATCTTGCTACTGAACAGGGTTAGTGGAGGCTCTTCAACAATTACCATTGATCAATGGGGCTGATGGCAGGGTTGCCATTTGGAGTGTTCTGGGTGGATCCCACATTGACTTCTCCAAACCCTAAGTAGAAATGCAATGGCATTGTGCAACGTCACAGAGAGAAGCTATTCAAGAGATTATCTGGAATGGACATCAAGGGTCTGAGCAACCGAGTTTCCTAATTAAATTTGGGAATATTCTCAGTAAAATTTATTGAGGTAAACTGCTGGGGGTGGGGTGGGGGGTGGGACACTCAAATGCAGATCACAGCTAGTTTTTATGTGACCTCCTTTCCAGTTCCTGGATTGGGCCCCAGAATCCGCTTCGTATCCCCACGCACTGAGAAACTGAGCTCAAAGTAAGACCGCAGAGTTCCGGCTTTGCACACACAGAGAAGCGAGAGAGCCACGGCACACATCTATGCACTCGTCTCTTCCTGAGTGCACCCCCATTCCCAATTTCTGTGTGGCTTCAGAGCTTGTACTAATTTTCAAAGTACCCCCGCAGGAGGAAAAGGTTCCAAGCCCCTGAAGCAAATAAATCTCTCTCTTTAGTCTGGCTTCCTATGGAAAGAAAGTGTGTGAGATTTACCCTGCCTCTGGCTTTTATTTTTTTACTCCAGCGCAGTAAGACTGGTGTTAGTTGTAATGGGGTATGGCAGTGTGAACCATTGTGCCGATATATCGATCGCAGGGAGGACTGCATGCATCCCATGGGGCAGCACACGCCTTGGGGAACTCCAAGCGCATTGGACTCATCATTAATGGACTGGGCCAAAAATTTCAAAAGGGGGATTTTATTTGTGTAGAGAGCTGAGACAAACAGGGGATTCTGCCATGTAGACAGCACAGTTGAATTACAGAGCTTTCATTTGCTCTGATTTCTGGGTGCTGAATAGGCCGTTGTGAGCCCCTCTCCTCCCAATGTCCTTGCTGTGTCTATGTCACTTGCTGTCATGGGTCCCTGGAGAGGATGGGCGTGATGGATTCCCTCCGCTGCAGGGTCAGATTGGATTAGGAGGCAACATGGGTAGCATCTTGTCACAACCTTCTCTGTTATAAATCCCTACCCATGCCATACACCCCAGACTAGAATATACCATAGAGATGTTGGGTAGAGGGGACGTAAGTTCTTGCAGTTCTCTATGCCAGGGGGGCTCTAGTCCGGAGATAAGTGTTTACACAATCACTACTCCAGATATATTTTATTCTGGAGTAAATAAATCCTTGAAAATCAGGTTGAACTAATCTAGAATAAAACCAGGAAGCAGAAGTAAATTAACCCCACATGGCAATTCAGATGATGACATAGGGTGAAAACAGACATGATGCTAACCACCCTTTAACCACCCTTGATGGTCATTTATGCATGTTCTTCTTCGAGGATCTCCGCAATTCTCACTATTGGGATTCACTTCCTGCTCCGCAGGGACTGGAAAACCTTCTGTCAGCAGTTTCCAGGCAGAAAATAGCCTGGAAAAGTCTAGAACAAGGTGAGGGCTTCGTCCTTCCCCCCGCCTCCCACTCGAAAGAAAGCGCGGGCTCCAGATCGCGCGAGAGCAGGACTCTATAAAAGGAGGCGGAGTCCTTGCCGCCTCAGTTCCTTCCAACCGCGTCGCGCTTGGAAGATCTCCGTGCTGTTCAGCACGAGTCAGCATTTACCACACAGAGGAGAACTTATTCTCTGGTAAATCCTTGATATTTCTTCTGAAAGCACAGAAGAAAAGAAGAACATTGCCCACGGTCCTGGTACCGCAACCTGTACCAGTGGTACCAGACGCAACCAGCACCGGTACCGCCATTGGTACCGTCACTCCAGGCACCAAGGAGAGGCGCTCCAAGCACCAGGGAGAGCACCGCAAAAAGAAGAAGTGGTCGCTCAGTACCGATGTGACTATCTCCCGGACTCTAGAGGTGCACACAGTTTTCTCCGAACCAGTTCCGATGCACCCAATAGGCCTGACACAACCCGGGGCCCGAAGCCCACCAAAGGGCCGAAGCCCAGTACCGCAGCCCAGGGATCGAAGCCCGGTACCGCGGCCAAGGGATCGGAGCCCGGTACCGCGGCCAAGGGATTGAAGCCTGCCACAACCTCCAGAGGAATGCAAGGGACACTTCCGTGCTTCACCCTATGCGCGTTTCCAGAAGGCTCATCGGACCACTCTAGATCACCGAGACGGGAGCCCAGGGAAGTGGTTTTCGCCTTGCAGAGGAGGGAACATGTCAACTCCCATCTCTGCTCCCACAGGGATCTATGTTTCCGATCCCCCTGCTCCTGTTGCTCCCCGCACGGAGAGGCACAGTACCACCCGGAGGCCTTCGGCTGGTACCAGAGGTATGAACACTGGGGCTCTCCGTACCGCGCTTGGAGCAGGTCCCCTTATCCCTCTACCAGGGGCTTCCTCCTCCTAGAATGGGAGTAAGCTCGGTCTAGGCACCAATATAGACCCCCAGCACCGCCAGGAATGCCACTGTCGGCAACCGTGTCCAGGCCTCCTGATTCACTGCAGGACCGCACCTCCCAGTCGAGGCTACAACCGGACCAGTCTCAGGAGGAACATCACGGAGCGGTACCTCCAGTACCAGCGGTACCGGAGCTGCAGATGGAGCCACAGCAGCGGAATAGAGTGGAGACAAGGTTAGACCCACCCACGGAGCCATCCCTTCTTAACGTGCTCCTGGGCATCCCACAGCTGCCTGGGGCTAATCCCATCACAGTGACTACTCCTGCCGCCTCTATTGACGTTGAGGTTCTCTCTGAGCAGTCGGCCGCCGTTTCCTCCTCATCCTCTCAAACTGATGAGGATGAGACTATCTCCCCACCACACCCCGACACGATCTCTGACCCGAGTCTCACTTTTTCCACCGAAGACAATGAGGCTTTTCAGGCCATGTTACAGCGCATGGTTGCTGCCCTCCCCAAACTACCTACGAGGGTCATCAAAAAGGCCCAGTCAGGGCCCGTCTTCGGCATTCTTGGGTCTGGGGACTCTGGCCAAATCATGATCCCCATGCTGGATCAGCTCCTGGAACCCGCTAAGTCAGTTTGGGTCAAGCCTTCCTCCGCCCAACCCGCGAACAAGCTGGCGGATACGTTGTATGCAATTCCCAGGGAGGGAGCGACTATGTTCTACAAACACCTGACCCCAAACTCCCTTGTCATAGCAGCGGCCTCTCTAAAATCTAGGGCCGGCGGTATACAGACATCCCCCACTGATAGAGAAGGGAGGCGCCTAGATGTGCTAAGGCAGAAATATTTTCTCCTCTGAGACTCTCTCCCTGCAAGCTGCCAACTATGGTTCCGCTCTCTGCAGCTACCAGCACTGGTTGTGGTCACAACTAGGTAGAGTCACTGACCCTGCCCAGATCCTAGCTTTGCAAAGAGAGGGCATGCAAATAGCACAGTTTCAGCTAACAGCAAACATGATTGTAACCAAGCCAAGCACGTGCACCTGAGACTTCGTAGCCGCCTGAATGTTTGTTGGTTTTCTCCCTTGTCTCTCCCACTGTCCCCTCTCCCTGTCTCCCCCTCCTTGTCTTTTAGATTGTAAGCCACAGGCAGGGACCATGTCTATTTCTATGTTTTGTATGGTGCCAGGCACATGGCTGGCGCTATATAAACGTTTATAATAATAATAATAACATGAGAGGCATGGCTTCGGCCATCACTCTCCGACGACATGCATGGCTTCGCTCCACTGCCCTTGCTCCTGAGAACAAGACCTGTATTGAGGACCTCCCCTTCGATGGGGAGGAGCTCTTTGCAGCCTCTACTGACGATACCTTGAAAAAAGTCAAGGAAATGTGTCAGACTGCCAGGCCCACAGGAGTAATCAGGTCTACTAAGAAAAGGCCTTTCTACCATACCTCTGCCCCCTACTCTTATCAGGCCAGACAACGTCCTCATTTTCCCTACCAGGCCAACAGACGGTACTCCCCCCCCCCNCCCCCCCAAATACCAACAATCCCAACCCTCTGCTGCCCAGCCTCAGAGGAAATTCTCTAAACAGAAAGGCAAAGGTAGATCCTCCTCCATCTTGTCGGTGGGACCTCCATCCAAGCAGCGTTTTTAGAACACTGGGATCAAGGGAGAACTTGAGCATCCCCCTACCTTTTGCAACCGTCTCCGACCCTTCTACCATCTATGGGTTTCCCTCACCTCTGACCTCTGGGTTAGGGAGATAATACATTGTGGCTACTCCATTCAGTTCCACACACTACCCCCAGATTCCCCTCCCCACCCCTCCTGGGGTTCCCCCCCAATACTCAAATACTACTAGAGATACAGGCGCTTCTTGCCAAAGGGGCCATAGAGGAAGTTTCCTCTCCTGAACAAAACTCAGGATTCTACTCTAGTTACTTCCTGGTTCCCAAGAAGGACAAAGGGTTCAGACCCATTTTAGATCTACGCCGACTTAACAGGTTCATTAAAAAATTTAAATTCCGTATGACCTCCCTCCCCATCATCTTTCTCGGCCTTCAACAAGGTGACTGGTTGGCCTCCCTTGATCTTAAGGACGCATACTTCCATGTTTCTATTAATGCTGCTCACAGAAGATACTTGCATTTTCTTGTAGGAGACCGCCATTTCCAATACTCGGTCCTCCCGTTTGGCCTCTCTACAGCCCCACGGGTCTTCACCGAATGCTTGGCAGTGGTAGCGGCTCACTTAAGGACTATGAAGGTAAGGGTATTCCCATACCTGGATGATTGGCTTCTTGCAGCATCTTGCAGACGCACCCTCATAGACCATCTACACGAGACTCTACATCTCCTAAAAACTCTGGGGTTCATCATCAATTACAACAAGTCGCATTTGATACCCACTCAAAGGCTCCAATTCATCGGTGCAGTGCTGGACACCGTACATTCAAGAACTTACCTGGAAGGTACCTCGACATATTGTCCATGTTCTCGGCCATGTCGACCTGGACCACCAACCCAGCCCGTTTTTTTCTCCTTCTGCAGGGCCTCATGGCGGCCACCACAGCGGTGACACCACACACCCGCCTCCACCTTCGACCCTTACAGCATTGGCTCGTGAAGGTCTATATCCTGGTCTGCCACCCTCTGTTCCTGAGAGTAACCATCCTGCTAGAGACTCTCACATATCTCCAATGCTGGACCGATCCAACCCACCTGCTGACCGGCATGCGATTCGACCCACCGCAACCGGAGACGTCCATTACTACCGACGTGTCACTCACCGGGTGGGGAGCCCATATGAATCACATAAAGGTCCATGGCCTCTGGTCCAAAGAGGAGACTCTTCTGCACATCAACATTCTGGAACTCAGGGCAATCAGCTGGGCACTCAGAGCCTTGGTCAACCACATCGAGGGCCGAAATGTGCTGATCCTCACAGACAACACCGCAGTGATGTGGTACATCAACAAGCAGGGCGGCGCCAGATCCACTCGCCTATCCATCGAGGCCCAGATGGTTTGGGCCTGGTGCATCAAGCGAAACATTCACATTCATGCTATTCACCTAGAGGGCCAGGACAATTTCAGATCACCGCAGCTGCAAGGGCTCCGATCAACATGAATGGACGCTCAAAGATGAGGTATTCAGTGATATCTTCGACACACGGGGCACCCCTATAATAGACCTGTTTGCTACACAGGAGAATGCAAAGCTTCAAAGATTTTGCAGCAGGGCAGGCATAGCCCCCGGGTCGATTTCTGATGCCTTTGCCATCTCCTGGAAGGGGCCCTTTCTATATGCATTCCCTCCTATTCCCCTGCTCTACAGGTTTCTCCACAAGGCTCAGAGGGATCATGCTCACGTAATCCTCATAGCCCCAGCCTGGCCTAGCCAACCGTGGTTCCAGACCCTACAGAATCTGGCAGTGGACTCCATTCTCCTCCCACTACTACCCGACCTCCTCTCTTGCCAACAGGGCACAATCCTACACCACGACCTACGGGTGCTCCACCTCTCCACCTGGTTGATCCAGTCTTAATGCGAGATGCCCCTCCTGACGTCGCGGAGGTTCTACTCAACTCTCGCAGACCATTGACGCACGCCTGCTATGCCGCAAAATTGATTCATTTCTCGCCTTGGTGCAGATCGCTTCCTTGCTCTATGACGTCCCTGTCTATCCTCCACGTCTTCAGATATTTACTATACCTACACGGCTCTGGACTTTCCATCGCTTCCCTCAAAGTACACCTAGCGGCCATCTCTTCTCGCCTGCAACCAGAGGGAGCAGACACTCTCTTCTCGCACCCTATCACTAGAGTTTTCTGGAGGGGATTGGTTAACTCGTTTCCAACAGCCTCACAACCTGCCCCAAAATGGGACCTTAATCTGGTCCTGACTAAGCTCATGGAATCCCCCTTTGAGCCAATGGCCACCTGTTCGTTGGAGCATCTGTCACTCAAGACAGCCTTTTTGCTTGCCATCACCTCGGCCAGAAGAGTTTCGGAACTCTCCGCTGTCTGAGCATCCCCACCGTACACTCGCTTCCACCCTGATAAGATGGACCTCAAGACAGACCCGTCATTTGTTCCTAAGGTGGTTACCCCTTTTCACCTGAACCAGACAATCTCCCTGCCTGTCTTCTTTCCGAAACCTCATGCCTCACGAGCAGAGCAGACGCTGCATACACTAGATCAGAGTGTATTGTATACACCTAATCAGAGCATCAGAAGCTCTGTTTATCTCGTATGGTGGACGACGCATCGGCGTGCATCTTACGTCACAAAGATTATCTAAATGGATCCTCCTCTGCATCCAGAAGTGCTATGAACTAGCGTGGAAACCTTCCCCCTCTCCTCTTAGAGCTCATTCCATCAGGGCGGTGGCCTCCTCTCTAGCCAATCTCCGTGGGGTCCCTATTCTGGACATTTGTAAAGCTGTCACTTGGTCCTCAGTGCACACCTTCACCAAGCACTATTCCCTGGACCTGGTGGTCAGATTGGACTTGAATGTGGGAAGAGCAGTCCTGCAGTCTCTCTTTGACTGACCTCCTTGTATCCCTCCTCCTTGAGGTAGGTTACTTTACTGCTACTCACTCTCCCAATAGTGAGAATCGCAGAGATCCTCGAAAAAGAAATAGAGGTTACTTACCAGTAACTCTGTTCTTCGAGAAAGCTCCACATATTCTTACGTCCTGCCCAGCCTTCCCCTCTGTCTCAGAGGTACCTTCAATTAGGTCTTCCCGGGTCGGGTTTGGAAGGAACTGAGGCGGCAAGGGCTCTGCCCCCTTTTATAGACTCCCGCTCTCATACGATCTGGAGCCTGCACTTTCTTTCAAGGGGGGGCGGGGGGAGGGACGGAGCCCTCACCTTGTTCTAGACTTTTCCAGGCTATTTTCTGCCTGGAAACTGCTGACAGAAGGTTTTCTGGTACCTGCGGAGCAGGAAGTGAATCCCAATAGTGAGAATACGCGGAGCTCTCTCGAAGAACAGAGTTACTGGTAAGTAACCTCTATTTTCCGGGCTGCATAGGGCACCAATACAGTCCTGCAACATGCATAAATAACCACCAAGGGTGGTTAAAGGGTCATGTCTGTTTTCACCCATACATTCCAGATTTGGAGGCATTAATACTGGTATAACAATCGTGTAAAAACATCTCTCCCTTATGTTTTGACCCCATTAACCAATCTCAACCAAATTTGACAGAGTGGTAGAAGGCCCAAAGGTAAGTAAGGACTCCAACTTTCATGATAATAGGTGCACAGGTACAGGAAATATGGCCCCTTTTGTAGCCTCAAAATATCCCATGTTTGAATCTGACATTGAGTCTCTCTCTCAGGAAATCAAGCTTGGTTAGCTCATGAGAACTTGCTCTAAAAAAGGACTTGATTTCATTTAAGTGGAGCAGCTTGTGTAATGGTTAATTTGGGACACTACCTTTCTAGATCATCAACAGTTAGAAATATGACTGAAATCATGAATTAGCTTTCTAACTTAGAATTGATGGATTGATTTGATTGATTGGCAAGGGCCAAAAGAAAAAGAAAGCAGATGATTAGTCAACAGTGGTATCATGTTAAAATTAAACAGGAAAAATAATAAATCCTAATGAAGTCTTTAAAAAATCTGCCGTGAATAGGATTTTGGTAAGAAGAAGGTGCTTTTCGCTGGTGTTTGGATTCAGACTTTTGAATCCTTCATGCCAGGGACATTCCAGTGGAAACCCAAGGACCAAGGGAAAAAAGTGTTAGTAAGGACAGGGGTGAGGATTATTATTATTATTATTATTTATTTTTGCCTTGGGTCACTTTGGCAATTTAAATTTGCCTGGTGGGCCACACCAGAAAAGAGGTGTTCTGGGGGCGTCTCTCTTTGCCCCATCAGTCAGCAGTTTGGTAAGTAGCAGCAGTCCCCTGATGTGCAAGCACCAGTGCACCCTTGCTGGGGAGAGGCTGGGACTGGCATACACTCAGCGACAGGAAGCAGCAAAGCCCTCTCTGCCATTGGCTTCAGCGTCCCTTCCAACAATCCAAAAGACCGATGAGGGACAAGCCCTACCCCCTTCCCCAATAAGCTCCGCCCCTTCTCAAATGAGCTCCACCTGCCACACTTTTACGTGCACCCCCCCCCTCCCAACACTCCGAGCGCTTAACGAAGTCAGGACTGACGCTCTCTTTTCATTTTGCTTAGTTCCTTGACAGAGAGGCTGGTTTGAATGATATTGAACCAACTGTGGTTGGTGGAAATAAGCAAGCTTTCACGCCATGCAGGGCCCTTCCTCAGGCATGTAGCGCAGCTGGTAGAAATATATGAACTGAGCAACTGTAGGGCAGGTCTATACGAGGGGGCGCGGAATGGCTGGGAGTGGATAGGACAAAGTATTTTATTTATTTATTTATTGAATATATTTATATCCCGCCCCTCCTGCAAGCAGCTCGGGGAGAGGGGGAGGAGTAAAGAAAAAGAGTATATGTTGGTGTAGGAGACGAAGAAACACTAGGTCGTGGTAAACCTACAGAGAGGGCAAACATGGTTTGGGGGTAAAATGGGGAACCGCTTATAAGGTGAAGGGAATATGCATATCAAAGGAACTGGGTTCACAGTAACACAAAGTTTGAGTAACCTTTGAGTAACCTGGTTCCTTTGATATGCATATTCCCTTCACCTTATAAGCGGTTCCCCATTTTACCCCAACCCATATGTTTGCCTTCTCTGTGTGTTTACCGCTGCCTATTGTCTCCTGCACCAATCTATCATTTTACAGCAGTTTTTAAATGTCTGACACATTTCTCTCTCTCTTTATCCCCCTCCCACCTGCAACTGAGGAGGTATGGTAACCCATATCTATGCACAAGGGCGGAATCTCTTGCTAGGAATCTCTGGCTGACGTCAAGGCAATTGATGTGGACAGGAGGATCCAGCTGAAAGAGTCTTTAAGAAAAATCGTATTCTTATGAAAAATACACAGACTCCTGCTGGTCCTATTAGGCCTGGCTTGGTTCAGCACAACATCCCCTTGAACCGAACACGTTGGGAGCTCAGCCCTTGTTCTTTAGCCGGTGTTTGCATTCACACAACTGATTTCCCTGAAATTCAATGGCCTGTCCCTTGCATCAGGTGGCAGAGCCCAAGGGACTGTCGAGAAGCACAAGTGGTGACAAGGATGGGATATAACGGGAAATCCAGGAGAAATTCATCCCATGTTTCCTGTTACGTGTTAATGACTGGCTGCCACAGGTAACAGTTTTAGGAAGTTGTTGGCACATTCGGCAGATACCGGATAGGCGGCAGGGGAGGGGCGTGAAGGGGCATTTGTCTGCAGATGAGCCCAGGAGTGGGTGTGGTAGAGACTGTCCCGCCAGAGTAGCGGCAGTGGCAGGAGAGCCAGGAGCAACAATGGAGGAGTATTTGGGGCATTGGCAGTGAGATTGGATCACCACTGCTGATGCCCCTGGGCCATTTTGCTTTGCTCCCATAATGCTTCCAGTGCTGCTGCTCCCCCCTGACTTAGCTCTCAATAAGCCCTTTTCCAACACCTTGCCTGCAGCTGCCGTTATTAGACCTAACAGCAGCCAGGGGCAAGGACCTGTTCTTTGTTTGCCCCCACATGTGCATATAGCACGGAGCATTGGGTAACCAGCATATAGCACAGGGGTGAGTAACCTTTCCCTTCCCAGGGGCTGCACTGAAAATAAGTACAAGCTCCGAGGGCAGGGGCGGATTGGCCTTTCATCCCACTGGGAGGATTCCCGGTGGGCCGGGCTGGTTGGGAGGGCCGGTTCCGCAGTCTTTTTTAAAAATATTTTTTTTAAAAAATAAAATAAAATTGTCGGTCCCAACCCCCCCTTCCCATCGGGATGGGTGGGGGGACAAGGCTGCTCCCCCCACCATGAGTCTTTGGAGTTCGCCCTCCCGGAAGTTGCTTTCATACTACTTCTGGGAGAGTCTGGCGCCTTCTCGCTCCCTCCCAGAAGTGGTATAAAAGCAACTTCTGGGAGGGTGAAGACTCGTGGCAGAGGCATGCGAGGAGCGTGTAGCAGGCGCAGCGGCAGTAGAGAGAGTAGCACTGGCGGCTGGAGTCGAGGCAGGAGAAGGAAGCCAGGACCAGAAGAGGAGGCAGCGGCAAGGACAGAGCAAGCGAGCAGCAGGTGGGGAGCCTTGCTGGGGACCAGGGGGTTGGCTTGGACCTTGTGGGGGGTGTGTGGCTTGGGCCTCATGGCGGCCAGGGGGGAGCCTGGCTGGAGGGGGCTTGGGCCTGGCTGGGGCCAGCTTGGGCTTGGGGCCTGGATGGACTTGGGCCTGGGGCTGGCTTCGGCTGGGGCCAGCCTGGGGCTTGGGCCTGGGGCCTGGCTGGGGGGGGAGCTTTGGCCTGGCTGGGCAGGGGCTTTGGTTTGGCTTTGGCCTGGCTGGGGGGGGACTTGGGACTTGGCTTGGGCTTGGGCCTGGGCCTGGGGCCGGCCTGGGACCTGGTTGGGGCCGGCCTGGAACCTGGCTGGGGCCGGCTTGGGCTTGGGGCCTGGCTTGGGGCCTGACTGGGCTTGGGCCTGGGACAGGCTTGGGCTTGGGCCTGGCTGGGGCTTGGGATGGCCTGGGGCCTGAATGGGGGGGTCCTTTGGCTTGGCTTGGGCCTGGTTGGAGGGTGGGGCTTGGACTGGCCTGGGGCCTGGCTTGGAGCCTGGGGCCGGTTTGGGCTGGGGCCTGGCTGGGGCCAACTTGGGGCCTGGGGCTTGGTCCGGGGGCCTGGCGGGGGGGGGGGGTTTGGGTTGGCTTTGGCTGGGGGGGGGGGGGGGGGG
>QEPC01002047.1:842409-883099 GCA_003113815.1 Sphenodon punctatus
AGAAACAGTGTGTTTGTAGGACAAGGCCTTTGTAGTTAATTATTAGGATATTCCATTTAGTTCAATAGGTTTTAGAATAGTTAATAGCAGTTAGATTTAGTGTAGAGAATATATATATATATATATATATATATATATATATATATATATATATATATATATATATATATATAAAAAGAAGCAGCCACTCCAGCCCCAGGACCCACCGTCAGGGTTCTGGGGCCTATGTTACTGGCAGGGAGAGCTGTGGCCAATATGTATCTAGAAGCTGCCACTCTAGCCCCAGGACCCACTGTCATGGGTCTGGGGCCATCATTCCTTGCACAGAGGCGATGTCGTTCCACCGCATCAAGAAACAGCCATTCCAGCCCCAGGACCCACCGTCAGGGTTCTGGGGCCAAGTTAGAGACAGGGAGGGCTGTGGCCAATATGTATCTAGAAGCTGCCACTCTAGCCCCAGGACCCACCATCATGGGTCTGGGGCCATCATTTCTTGCACAGAGAGCCTTTTTCCGAATGCCTGAACCGAACTGAACACAGCTGAACTGAATGGCCAAACCCGAACACAGCGACCGGACCGAATGGCCGAACTGAACAGGTGAACCGAACCGGACCGAACCAAGTGGCCGAACCTGAACCGCGATCTGTTCGCCCATCCCTAGTTGATCTTGGTTTGTTGAAACTTTAAAGATCTGTGCCCAAACTTACCATTGCAGATGAGGGTAATTTCAGATGTGACGGGCCTGGAGGCCCACCATGCTGAACCCTGGACCAGGAGCCGACCCGGGATCTTCCATCTCGGATCCCGGTCTGTGATCAGGCCAGCTGTCCTCCAGACATGCCGGCCTGATCCCTGAGGGGGATCGGGGAAAGGGCGGGGCTGCGCGGCACAACATGTGGCCACTCAACCCCACCCCCCCGCACTCCCTCGGCCACCTGCCCACAGGGAGACAGGCGGGCGCAGCGGCCAATGAGTCTGCTGCGCCCGACCCCATCCTGAGGTCGGGGCCTGATTCTGGGATGGGGCTGGCGAGCAGACGTGCAGCGCCGCCATCACCGGTCCCGGATCGTGGCCACTCTAACCATGGTTCTTGACCTCCAGCCGGCCGGAGGTTGAGAACCGTGGTCAAGCTTGATCGTGGCTGGGGGTTCACCATGTGAACACCTGACTGGGACCAAACAGACGTTCCTGGAAACGCCACCACCACAGGGAATCCACTGGGGTTCACTATGGTGAAAGGCGTTTTCGTAACTTCTGAAATTACCCTGAGAATGGACTAAGGTATTCTTTGGACTTCGGTTAGGGTAAGACAATATTTAAGAAAAGTACAGTTAGCTTGCGTTATGCTTATATTTTATTTGATATGCATTCTCTTTAATCAATCTCACTTTGTTTAAACTGATTTGTGATATATATTATGAATAAGCATTGCATGCCTGTGTGTTTTCTACCTACTGGTACTCACGAGTGGGAGGGCTGACTCCGGTTCGATACCTGGGCGAACCTGACCAAGATTGCATAGAGAGAAACCCACCCAAGTTACAGGTGATTAGTTGGGAACTAAGTCACAGCTGGGCTGGAAGGAAAAAGGGGATCAAGAGACATCCTTTCACAGGCCAGGGTGCTGGACTGAACCAGGGAAGCCAGGGTTAGACTCTTGTCCTAGTCATGAACTCACTGGGCAAGTCACATCCTCCCTCAGTTCCCCATCTGTAAAATGGGAGTATGTGTGTGTCTGTGTTCCCTTCACCCTGGTGACGGTCCATCTTAGATTGTAAGCCCTGTCTCTAAAAATGTGTGATCGTAAAGCTCTGCGTACGCCTAGTAGCGCTATAGAAATGATTAGTAGTAGCACTGCAGTAGTAACTTGAAACCCTAGATCTCTCTATGGACCTCTTTATGACAGTGGAGAGCCTGTAAACTGCGATTTCCCCCCAATTGACTCATGAAAAAGTCTAATTTTGAGACTGGAAAGCAGCAGGCAGATCTGTCCGAAAAAAGACTCTGGCCCTTTACATGAAGGGCCATTTACAAGGTCCCCTGCTGAAAGTTGCCCCCCACCCACCCACTACTGAAATGGGCCCCCTGCCCCTTAATAACTTTTGATCCCACAGGCCAAATTCAGCTAAATTTGACAAAGGGGTCACAGGTAAGTTGGGATCCAACATTTTGTAACGATCAATGCAGCTATAGGGGAGAGATGGCCCCTTCGGTATCTCCCCAAATCCCACTGACTCACATTGAGCGTTGTCTCTCCTCTAAGTTCTGATCCCGCTGTCCAATTTCATCCCAAGTTTGGTTGAGGGCCCAAATGCTCGAGACCCCAGATTTTGTCAGAATAGGTGCACCTGGAGGGTTGATACATTGTCCTCCCCCCACCAGACACCTGGGAAATCAGAGGTCATTATTTCAAGTACTTGTCACACACAATTACTTATGGCTTTTTTTTTTTTTTAAGGAGAAAAAAGAGCCAGTCTTAGAAACGCAACCTACCCCCCCCTTTGCATACTCCACTTGTTCCTCAATCTGCATTTGCTTTGTCCTATAGCAATGCAGTCACACATCTCCTTTTTTCCAAGCATTTAAACGCTGCATACTTTGATATTTCTCACACTGCAAAGCGGATGGAGGAGTGCTGTTGTGATATCCCTGCATGCAATGATGGAGACGTGGCTTATAGTATGGGGGTAGGAGAGAGTCCTCGCTCCTTGACTCTCTGACCACACTTCTAGTCCCTCTGAGATAAAACGTGACTAACAGGGAATCGATGTATCGGGGTTTTAAGTTGCTCTGGATGAATCCATTCACACAGCACCATTGCTACTTGCTAGAGTTGACTCTTTGCAGACAAACCCAAATGGCAGAGAACAAGGGATCATCAAGGAGTACAGGAAGGGGTAAGGAATTATCCAATGCTCGATGTGGGTTCAGGGCACTCCCCACCTGCACTGTTCTGTGAGCAAGCCCTCGAAGCTGACTTGGATTCTTCCTTCAGTAATAAAGGCTCAGCAAGCCATGCAGCGCCCCTAACTACAGTGGGGCAACCCAGTGAGTGGCATGTTAGCTGCTGGTTTTTCTTCCACAGGCGTGTGCATGTGCGGCACGCTGGAGCTGAAGGAGAGATTCTCTTGCTGATGCAAAAGAAGGAACAGAATCCAGCTCAGTCTTTGTTTGCTGCATTGACCCTTCAAGGTGAACGGCAACGGAGGACAAAAGAGGTGAAACGAGCAGACAGAACTTTGACTCCACAGCAGAGTTTGCTGAGTCAGGCCTCTCGTATGCACAAAGTTACACTAATTGCGGGAGGGTTAAACTTGTGCATGTGTGTGTGAGCGAGAGAGGGACAGGGTTTATGAAAACAACACGTGTAACACGCGTATATTGTGGTTTTCATGTGGATGAACAATACATTTGTACTTCTGAAACCATTATGGAAAACATGACAGGTTTGGTAGTGTTGGAGCCATCTAGAAAGAAACACTGAGGCCGTTTTTAGACGAGCGCGCGACCCGCTGGCGCATGGTTTCAAAAATACCCCGAGGCGGGATTACGCAATCACGTGCACGGGAGGGGGACGCGCATTCTTTTCCGACTGCAAATTGACCGGGTTGGCGATCGAGGTAGGTAATTCGTGGCTGGAAAAGAATGCGCGTCCCCCTCACATGCACGTGATCCCCGGCGGCGTCTCGTGTAATCCCACCTCGCAGTATTTTTGAAACCATACGCGAGCGGGTCGCGTGCTCGTCTAAAAACGACCTAAGTCCACTGAGGGGGAAATTTGCATCTGGGGACAATATTAACAGTTCAGTTTGGAAAGTAGAAAATACAATGTGAGCCCAAAATAAGTTAAGCAGAAGCGGGACAGGAAGAGAATTATAATGTAGATAATGTAGAATTATAATGTAGATGTAGATGAATTATAATGTAGATTATAATGTAGAGAATTATAATGTAGGTGTTAATGGAGGGGACTTGAGTTACCAGTAGCTTCCAGAAACGGAGCGAATGGCCCAGAAACAGAAAAAGAGAGAATCTTTAGGGAGCCGTTGGGAAAGTATTAAGGGAACAAAGAGAAACCAAAGAAGAAGCATTTGAAAGAAACTCAGCTGAGAAACCCCAAAAGAGATGAAGGAGGAAAGGGCCCAGCTGCAGACGTCTAGCTGTGTAACATGGACTTGTGAGGAGGGTGAGATGTTACGGGATTTCTAATGAATTTCACATTGTGTTGTTTTTGAATTCTTTTGTTAGACTTGCACTCTTGAATCAATTTTTTCTTATAATCAACCTGTATTTCTAAATACAAATTCTTTTAAACCTGCTTTGGTGCGCTTGCGTGATACTGACATGGGGTAACACGGCTGAGGGGACAGCCCAGGTTAGATACTTGGGTGAACTTTAATACTTTCTGTGATTGGGACTCGGGTGACAGGATAGTTACTCTTTACAGACTGGGACAGTTCTGGACGGAGCTGTGGCCATTGGAGACTAAGTGGGGGAAACTTAGGGCGCTTGTGCATGTTACCTGTGGGGTGGGCGGGGACTTCCTTGAGGGCAATCGAGGCTCTGTTGTCACAGGAATTGGTGCACGTAGGAATGCGCTAGTCCGCTTTTCTCCGACAAGGGCACCTGTGATTGTAATTGCTACATCAGGGGACTCGGTCCTGTGCAATCGTTCTCATGGGGAAAAAAGCCAGATAGCGCATTCCTACATGCGCTAGAAGCTGGACAAAGTGATGGGGTGTGCAGCTGCGCCTCCGGCTTGCTCCCCTCCCCTCCCCCCAGCTCCAACAACACTGACCTACATGTGCTATGCGAGGCAAGCTCTTCCCCCCGTGTGGCTGCCCAGCCCGCCCAACAGATAGTCTAGCACTGAGCATGTGCAGCCAGCCTGAGGCTCCTCCCAGGACCCGGCAAGTAAGGCCAAGTTGAGGGAAGCCTCTCTCCAGTGATACACATCTGCGCATGCGTGCATTCGATATTGACAGGCTGCTTGGAGGCTCCTCAGACAGTGCAGTCACAGGGGGAGATTTAAACTTTAAATGCTGCACCACAAACAAGTGGCGTGGCAGGCGCCGGCGCTGAGGGAGCCGCAGTCCAGCAGCAGCTGGTGAGTGCAGCGGCGGGACAGCTGGGCCAGGGGCCCGCTTGTGGGTTGTGGGGCACAGCCCAGGAGCCCTGAATATAGGGCCACCACTGACTAATTCCCATGAGAGTACAGCCACGATTGCCCTCGCAGACGTTTCCTCCCCCCACCCTTCCTGGGTAACGCATGCAACCACCCTGAGTCACAGCCAGTCCAGAGGAGTGACAGTAGAGAGAACCCCAACCCAACACTGCGTGTGTGCGTGCATCTCCGCTTACACACCCTTATTCAGCTTAAGACTGATTTATTTCTACTAAACTTAGTCTGGCTAAAACCTCAACAAAGGAATCTGAACTAAGCTACTCTGAAAGGCTGCAATCCTGAAACTCCAGTGGGAACACTCATTGGCTCAAGGCCTGGGGCAATTGAAATAAGAGCACTCCAACGGTTTTGCATTCATGTACTATTTTTCAAGTGAGTAGTGGCACAAACCTGCATTCTGAGTGCAGTCGGGGATGGGCCGTCGGGAGCACATAACACCAGTGCTCTGGACTCTGCACTGGTTTCCGATAGCGTGCCGAGTCAGGTTCAAGGTGTTGGTGTTAATCAATAAGGCCCTTCATGGTCTGGGCCCCTCATACCTCAGGAACCGCCTCGCCCGCCACGTCCCAGAGCGGCTCCTCCGGTCTTCTGGGTGCCTTCCTGGAGGTCCCCCGTGTTAAGCGGGGGGCCACAATGGAGAGGGCATTCTCAGTGGCCGGACTGCACCTTTGGAATTCCCTCCCAGAGGAAACTCACCTGGCCCCAAGCCTTTTAACATTCCGGCGAATTTGCAAGACCTGGCTGTTCGCCCAGGCCTTTGGGGAGGGGGTGGGTTAGGTTTTTTTTTTATCACCCGTCACCCTATTTATTGTATTTTTATATTCCTGGCCCTTTTTTGGGGGGTGTTTTTATGAGTGTTTTATTTGTTAGCCGCCCCGAGCTGTTTGCAGGAGGGGCGGGGTATAAATAAATGAAAATAAATAAATAAATAAGTGTGAAATCCTTACCACCTCCTGTGCCCTTGGCTGATTCCTTGTTTTCTGGCACCTGACGACACAGGTAAACTCTTGCAATGCAGGGAATTCAGCAGGTGTGTGAAGGCGCCACCGAGGGCTGAAGCAAGCACAGGTTCAGGAGTTAGTGGAGAAGGGTGAACGAGCCTTTAAGTTACTTTGACGCGGCATCCGTCTACAAGCAAGTGCTAAGGAAACACGTGTCAAGGTTGCTTTCCCTGTACTGCAAAAGGAATCCCTCATGCTAATTCTATTGAGTTCTTTAAAGTCTGATTAGAGCTGAAATGGGTACCCGCAAAAATGGGTATACCCTTCAAAATGGCTGGCCTGGGCGCTAAACGGTATCCATTTAGCACCTGATACGCTACCTGTATTACTGAGTAACCATGTCGGCCATTTTACTGAGTTCACAATTGACTGGTTTTCCATCCACACCCGTCCATCCTCTCCTTGTTCCATGGCCCTTCTTGTTGTGTGCATTCACGACAACGAAACTCGATGGAAACGTGGAAAGACGCTAAAACAGTAAGTTGGAACGGGTCGGTAACACAGAAAGTTGGTAACCTGGTGGTGGTAATTCCTGGCATTTTGAGGTATCCAGTTACCTGTCTCAGTATGAAGCTACTGATCAGGTAACTCATAGGCTACTTGAAACTGTGGGTATTCCCCACAGGTACAAAATGTACTACCCATTTCTGCTGTCGTGTGTAGAACTACCGTGGACCAGATAGTTTATTTATTTTATTTATTTATTTTAAACATTTATTAGTCACCCCATATGCCTACGGCATCCTGGGGCGATGTACAATTCAGTAAAAACATTTATAAAAATAAAACCTTTTTTTTAAATTTTTTTATTTTTTTTACAAACAACACACAATTTAAAACCTCAAAACAGGGTTAGGAAAAATAAATAAAAATAAGGGTAGGGAAGGGCTAAAAACCCTAACCCCCCTCCCCAAAGGCCTGGGCGAACAGCCAGGTTTTACAAGCCCGCCGGAATGTTAAAAGGCTCGGGGCCAGGCAAGCTTCCTCCGGGAGGGAATTCCAAAGACGCGGCCCGGCCACCGAGAATGCCCTCTCCATCGTGGCCCCCCGCTTAATACGGGGGACCTCCAAGAAGGCACCCCCGGCAGACTTCAGGAGCTGCTCTGGGGCGCGGAGGGCGAGGTGGTCCCTGAGGTACGAGGGGCCGAGACCGTGAAGGGCCTTATAGATCAATACCAATACCTTGAACCTGGCTCTGCACACTATTGGCAGCCAGTGAGTAGTTGACTACAGTGAGTCCTTTTTGCACCACTCAGGGTTGATAGAGGATGTAAAGGAGGTGGAATGTGCACTTTTAGATTCTCTGCGCTGGTGGAGTGTGGTGCAAAGTGACCTTCTTGCAAGGGAGAATATGGCCCAAACTACTCTGCGGTGAGAACATCCCTCGCAGAGAGTCGCATGCAAAGCACAGACTTGAGCAGCTGTCAGACCAGGGAACGTTTTCAAAGTCTATAATTTATTGAAATCAGATTGAAGCTAATGAACTTGGCCAATGCTGTTGGTGACTTTTTAAAAAAAGTCCTTAATAGGGGCACAGTCTTGAGACCACAGGCCAGCAAGCACAAATGCTCATTTACTCTGCGAAATGCCAGGGACCAGACCTGTCTCTTGTGTGAAGTGCATTTTGTTTGATCCGAGCATAGATTTCCATAAATTACAAGATGAAGTAAAACAATAACAACAATAAATCAGGCAGTTAGGCAGCATGATTGTAAATGGGGAGAGTCGAGAGGCAAGCGTGAGAGAGAGCACAGCCAGGATGTGCCGAAGAGCAGAGAAAGGTGAGGGACGCAGGCCTGTTGAGAGAAATTGGGGTTCCTGGTAGATTCTTGTGGCTGGGGGAAACCCTACCTTCCATCCCTCGGTCATCGTTGGCCAAGCTGGATTCTGTCACTCTAGTTTTATTTATCATCTCCTGGCTTGTATTTGTGACTCAAACCCATGAGTTTTGAAACCAATTTTGTAAGGTTATGCTGATCCCTTTAGCTACACCTCTGGTGGTTTGCAATTATTAGTTTACTCATCCTATTTTAATATATATTTATTTATTTATTTTATTTATTTATCAAATTTCTACCCCGCCCCTCCTAAAACAGCTCGGGGCGGCTTACAATAAAAAACAATCACAAATATAAAACACATCTAAAACCAGTTAAAACATTCCAAAAACCAATAATCAAAGTATTTAAACAGGACCGGGAGTCACAATAAAACAATAAATAGGGTAAGGGAGAGAAAACCCTCTAACCCACCCTCCCCCCCATTTTGAGCAAGAATTTTGAGCAAGAAAATTCTTGTTTGGGGGTGTGGGGAGGCCTGGTGCAACCGTGATCTCATCCCCCCCCCCCCTTTTGTCCGGCCCGTGGGAATGGGATCTCACTCTAGCAGCACCAAGGAGCATTATGCTGGGGGTGGGGATGGGGGTGCTCTCTTCCTTGGAGCAATCTTGACCAGAGTCTTTAATGTGGTGTGAACAAGGAAGCCCAACACGGCAGCAGGAGCATTCCATGGCGAAAACAGCTGCAGCCTTCCCTCCTCCAAGGGATGATCTTCAGTGGCCCAGGGACGAGCAGCAGATGCGCTGATTCAGCACTATCCCTTAGTGGCCTTTGGAACTTAAAGCCACTCTACAGGCCGGCCCCCACCCGAACTCCTTGGCAACCGTGGCAGCAAAGACAGTAGATGGATGCCCCAGTTCCTGTGCTGCTGCTTGCTTATTTATTTCTTTATTTTTAAAACTTTGTATCCTGCCCATCCTGCCATAGGCAGCTCTGAGCAACTTACAATAAAACAAAATAAAACCGCAGCATCATCTAAAAACCACACATAAAAGGGAGGGAAAAAATAGCCCACATCACCCCCCACCCTAACCCACTCCCTCCCTCCCCACCCACCCTCCCCATCCTTCCCCCCAAACACCAGGCGGAACAGCCAAGTTTTACGACGACGTTGAAAAGAGGGGAGATCCGGGGCCAAACAAGCCTCCAATGGCAGGGAGTTCCACAGCTGTGAAGCGGCCACTGAGAAGACCCTCCCCATTGTGGGCCCCCAAAGAATGCAAGGGACCATGAGGAGAGCACGGTTAGACACGTGACCCCTCCCACAGGTGAATATTGGGGGCCGGTACCCAAATATCCAAATGACCTCTTAAATTCAGGGGGAATTAGCCAAATGAACTCAGGTCACTTGTGCCAAAAGGATCAGTCCGAGATGTGGCACGCTACTCCTGGTTGGGGGGTCCCCCTTCCCAAAGCACCAGACAGGAAACGAGGTGCTTCAAGAAAATGGGGTTCTTTATTACAATGATACAATGAGGGAGAAAGGAAACCCACCCACCCACAATACAATACAAAGACAAGCCTCCGGTTTGGCTGGCTCAGTAATATAAGCGGCGGCTGGGAAAGTGAAAGTAACTGGGGGGTAGAGAGAAAGAGAGACTGGGTCAATGGGTGGCAAAATCCCTGAAGGAAAGCAGTTACCGATCCTGGCTGTTGCAAGGAGACAGCGGTTCTGTAGATCCTGCAATGTTTTGTGTGTGTGTGTGTGTTTGTGCGTGCTTGTGTGTGTGTGTATGTGTGTAGATGACAGACCAAAGGGGGTGGGGTCTGGGAGTAATCTTTAAGATGGTCCCATACAAAGTAATCTGTACATGTCTACATTCAAGAGCAACTCAACTTGGACAGGGAAACCTGGGGCAGTTATAGGGACTTGCACAAAGAATCATGGAGGTGCCGGGGGTCTGAGAAAGGATTTTCAGAGATGTCCAGAGTGAAACAAGGGGAACGCTCCAGACGGATCTTTGAGAAACAGAAGAGCATAAACACAGGGTCTTTGGTGTTTGTAAAGGAGTGAAAAAGTATCAACATCGGGCTAGGGGATTTCCCAAAGAGACAGGAAGGGTTAGGGGATTTCCCAAAGAGACAGGAAGAGAACGATAGGTGAGTTTTGGAAACATGGGGCACTTAAGGACCATTTGTGATCACACCTGGAGGGCCATTGCTAACTAGGCGTCTCCCAGATTTACCAGGTGTTCTTATCAAAAGGAAGGAAGCCCTTTGCTTGATTGCCCCATGTCTTACTCAGGGCTCCTCCTAAATCCTTCCCCGAGGCTAGACTGGTTTTGCAAGAGGGGGTTTATTTCACCTCCTGGGCTTTAGCACAGGCTGGCTCTGAACTCTTGACCCCTCAGTTCTCCGGTTCATCCACCAAACAGGGTGCTGCTTTGCCAGGTGGGGGAGGGGGGGGTCCTGCTGTTTTGTGGGAAAAGGCACCTTTGGTAACAGCACCCCCTGATGATCACAGGAGCCGATCCAGGACCCAAGGGGTGATGCAATCCCGCAGATAGGACGGGCCAAGGCCATAACGGGTTTTATAGGCAAGCACCAACACCTTGAATCGGGCCCAGAAGAGTATAGGCAGCCAGTGCAATGAACACAGTGTCACGCCGCAGTCCCGTGGCGTGCCTCAGCGGCGGAGGCGGTGGGGGAATTCCTGGAGGGCTCGGGAGGGGCAGACGACGGCCCCCTCAGTTACAGGGCAAGGCTCGCCCCCGCGTCAGCAGGACGCCTCCCCGACAACAAACCAGGCTCCTCCCCCTTCACAGTCAGGAGCCTCTGGGATGGGAATCCCCACCCCGCCCCGACGCAGTGCGCGCCTAGCGGCAGAGCGCGCTCAGCACGGGGCGGGGCCCTAATTAGGGCTCAAGGGCTGACACCTGTAGAGCTCGTGAGGGGTATAAAGAGTGAACCTCCAGCATTCCCCTCCCCTTCCCCCCTCCTGCGAGTTCCTGGGCTGGTGTATTGTTGTCCGTGTCTTCCCTCTCCCAGCCCCTCTAACCCCCTCTTCCCAGTACGTGAGAGCCCTTTTCCTCCCTCCTCCTCCCATATTCCTAGCCCCTTCTTTTCCCTGCCCCCTTTTCCCCCTCCCTGGCCCCGTTCCCCTGCTCCCCCTTCAAGTGGATTCCTGCACTGTGCCTCACCGAGGTGCCCGGGCGCGCTTGGCAGTAACGGCTGTTGTTTCCCCCCCCTTGCTTGTTTTCCCCCATTTCTTCTGCGAGTGGCACATTCTCTCCACCCCTATGATGAAATGGGTTGCCTTCTGTTAACGTAGGAAAGCCCACCCAACAACCTGAGGGGATTACCAACAACCCAGTGTGACCTCGGAGAGACGGCCACGAGCAGTACCCCTTCTCCAGAAACCCTATCTATTCCCCCCCCCTTCCTAACACACAGAACCGGTGTAATATGTTCCCAGCGGCCCAATCCCACCCGGAGATGGGCCACCGCATTCTGCACCAGCTGCAGTCCCTGAACAGTCACCATGGGTAGCCCCACATAGAGCGCGTTACAGTAGTCCAGCCTAGAGGTGATGAAAACATGGATGACAGTGGCCAGGTCAGAGTCCGAAACATACGGCTGAAGCCGACGGACCAAATGTAATTGGCGAAAGGCGCTCCTCGCCGCAGCGTCCACCTGGGCATCCAAGCGGAGCTGTGAATCAAGGAGCACCCCCAGACTCTGCACCTGCGGAACCAGCAGAGGGAAGACCCCATCAATGATGGGGGCCATCACCCCTGCTGCCTTACCCACCAGCATCACCTCCATCTTGTCAGGATTCAGCTTCAGTCGATTTGCTCTCATCCAATCCCCCACAGCCACAAGACACCTGGTAAGCACCGAGACTGCGGGGCCCGAGTGATGAAAATGAGAGGTAAAGCTGGGTGTCATCAGTGTATTGATGACATCACATGTCAAACCTCCTGACCACCTCGCCAAGCGGCTGCATATACACGTTGAACAGGAGAGGAGACAGAACAGAACCCTGCAGAACTCCACACAAGAGGTCTTGGTATGATGAAAAGTAATCCCCAAGCACCACTCGCTGAGTTATTCTGGTCAGGAAGGAGCAGAACCAGTCAAGAACCGTGCCACCCACCCCGGCCCTGTCCCGCAGGCGCATCACCAACATCTCATGGCCAATGGTATCAAAGGCAGACGATAGATCTAATAGAACCAACAGGGCCCAGCGGCCCTGATCTAATTTCCGACGCAGGTCGTTGACCAATGCCACAAGCGCAGTCTCGGTGCCATAACCTGGGCAAAATCCAGACTGTGAGGGATCAAGAAAACCGACACGATCCAGATGCTCCTACAGCTGCTGGGTCACCACCTGTTCAATAACCTTCCCTAAAAAGAGAAGGTTAGAGACTGGCCGATAGCTGGCAAGGGAGTCAACGTCAAGCGATGGTTTCTTGAGCAGGGGCTGCACCACCCCCTCTTTAAGGTAGCCCGGCACCCTGCCCTCCTGAAGGAAGGCATTGACCACCCCAGCCAGCAGCGGGCCCACAGTCTCCCGGCAGGCCTTGACCAGCCAGGATGGGCATGGATCAAATTCGCAATGGGTAGCCCTAACAGCGCCAAGAACATCCTCCGCATCAGCAGGGGTCACTGACCAAAACTGATCCCACAACATCGGACAGGATGGGGCTTCCATAACCTCTGGTATCCCCACTGCCCAAAGTGCGGCATCAAAACCGAGGTGAATCCGAGTGATTTTATCGGAGATTTTATGACATACGTCACTCAGCCAATAACAGGCCATTGGGCTGAACTGCCTCAGGGTGCTGATGGGAGTTGTAGGCCCAACCTTGGCCTGATGTGGGCTGGGCGGGGGGGTGGCCACCTCTGCGAGTAGAACTTGATTTGCATGCATAGGACAAGTGTGTGGAAGGCGAGAGAGCTTGTTTTGGCCCTACCGTGACTCTGGCTCCTATGCCACCCTCCTAGCTAGACTAGAATTAAGTCAAAGCATGTCCTCATGAGCACGCAAACCTCGTTTTGGGACCAACAGGTGGGCAGGGCCATCTGCACTCGACGGAACGCACGCACACTTCCGGTGGGTGGGTGAGCATTTAGACGGTGGTTTATGGTTGTACGCGTGGTGTGCACACCAATGCACCCGCCAGCTACCCATGCCCCCGCACGGTGCAACCCAGGATTTTCCAGGTTGCACCATGCCGGGAGGTGGGTGGAGGTAGGTGGGGAGTGTGGGTCGGGGGAGCGCATGCCCACCCCCACGTTTACAGGGGGGGGTGGCCCTGTGTGGAGGCATCTCATGTAAAAACAGTTGGAAGCTGTGTGGCTTGTGTAACACGAAAAGTCAGAGCTGTTGTCGTCACAGCGATGCCAGTTCTTATGAATGACACAAGGTGCTTTCTCATCCAAGGATCTCAAGTTCCATTCCAAGGGACAGTTTCATCCATCCGTTTTCCTTTCACCAATGACATGAATATGATGCTAAATGAATTGCCCAGGGCCTCACAGCAGGTTGGTGGCAGAGTTGGGAAGAGAATCCCAGCCTCTTTGTTCCTTGTCCTACTTTTTTCTCTCCATTGCCACGTGGGCAGAGGGCTGCTGCTGCTGCTATTGTCTTGTGGTTCCCCCTTTGCCCTGTTTTTGCATCTGGCCTGCTTTGTCCTCTGGCTTTCCAGGCCGGCGGCTAACGGGAATGACTCCACCACGGTGGCATTGACACGTATGGCAGCCACAAGGAGACTATTTCGTGGGAAGTGCTGAACGCCGGCAGCCCCGGCCTTTGCTGAGGAGATGAAAGATTACAGCGATCAACTTTGTGAGGCGAGGAGATTTTTCTCCATCTGTCCACCCTCAAGGCCCTCTTTTCTCATAAACTATTCCCTGAGACACGGAGAAAATTGAAGCTGTTCAGAAATGAAAAAAGAAAAGAAAAAGATATTTAGCCTGAAATGAATGAATATCTGATACACTTGGACGCCTTTCATGAAACATAACGGAGGCAGCCGGTTGAAGCGGGGGGTTGCTGCGGTGTGTGTGTGTGTGTGTGTGTGTGTGAGCATTAATAATAATGAAAGAAAAAATAATACCTGCTCGGAGCCTTTGGTAGCCTCTTGTTTTTGTGCAGTGTCCCAAGCTTCCGAGGAACATAGTTTTAATATTTTCAATCAAATGTGAAACCACTGGTCCCTCCCTGATCTAGATTGAAGGCCCCATTAGCAGTGGACGACCAAGCACTTTAGCTGCATTACAGAGAGGAGTTTTAGCAAGGTTGGGCCGGGCCCAATTATGTCCCAATTATGCCCCCCCCCCCCGTCCCCGAAGGCAGCAGGATCTCCAGGCAAGGACTTACCCATGAAGACAGCATGTCCCAGCTCCCAGTGCCTCCCCCCCACAAGTGGCAGCAACTCCGGCAAGAAGGAAGCTTTAAGTGTAGGTGGGGCCAGCACACAAACTCCACCCACCGTTTGCAAAGAGCCTGAGCCCCACTAGGTAGTTTTTAGTGGAAATTTCCCACTGTCTGCCTGTTTGAAAATTTCCTAGCTGTGGAAACTCAGGCTGTGGGCGAAGGGCCCCCTGAGAGTCTGAGGTCCAGGCTGGACTCAACAAAGCCTCCTCATTCCATAGTAGTGACTACAGATCATCGTGGCCGTGGTGGGAGGATACGTAGTGTCATTCTGGGTCAGGCCAATGGCCCATCTAGGCCACTATCCTGTCTCTGACAGTAGCCGCCTTTGCTGTGCACAGCAGATCATAAGGGAGAGATCCAGTTCTGCTATTCAGTCACTCCGACCACACTGCAGTAGGAGTCTCCTCCCTTGACCAACGCTTTCTTTATTTGGATTTATAGCCTGCCTATCCCTTACGGTTCAGGGCAGGTTAGAACACACTTAAAACCACACAATAGAATAATCAAAACACAGAAAACGTAAAATAAATTTTCATCCTTCCCCCCAGAAAAGCTCCCCCCCCTCCAGTTTATCTCCACCTGCCAAATGCTTGACAAAACACAAAGGACTTGCATCTCTTCCAGAAGATGCTCAGGCCTGAGCTTTGAAAGTGGCCAACTTTGGGAGCTTCAGAGACGTGTTAAACAGGTCCTAATGGCAGTGGTAGCTAGTGAACCTCTAGGTTTGCTGGGCAACAGGGACAGGACCAGCATTAACATTTCATACTTACATGATCAATGGAATAAAACACACAATGAAAGAAAAACCTCACCGTGTCTGCAGAATGAAAACTACACCGTGGTGGTGGCGGGGTGCAATGGTGAGCAAAATGCAACGCTCTGTGTGAAAAAAAATCAAAAAGGGAAACCCCACATTTGCTCTTGTAGGTCAGGTGCTAGGGCAAAAAAAATCGGCCGGTCAAGGCTTCACGTCGGTTTTAAATAAGGGGATATTCTACGTGTGTGATTTATTTCACTTTTAAAAAGAAGAATCCACCTAGGAGAGGCTCTGAATATGCCAGGGATGTGAGGAAAGCTTCAGGAGCTCAGCCCACAGTACACATCAGAGAATTCACCCGACCAGGGAAAGGCCCTATAAATACCTAACTGCAGGGAATACTTCAGATTTACTATGCATGATAGAAAGAACCCAAACAGTTTCCTAATTCCCACCTCCACCTCCGCTGTGGTTGCAGTTGGGAGAGAGGAGGCCATGACTAGAATAGGCAACATGGGGCAGAATACCTTAGCAAACAGTCTGGTAGACCAAAAGCTTAGCTACTAAACTACAGGGATGGTGCTGTATTTCTGATCCCTCATCTCAGACCAGCCCCTCCCATCCCTGCCCTCCTTCCCTTACACCAGGGGTGGGGAACCTTAGGCTCGGGGCCTAAATAAGGCCCATGGCAAGGTTTTATTTGGCCCCTTTCCAGTTCCTGGATCTGGCCCCTATATCCAATTCCTACTCTCAAGGACTGAAAATCTGAGTTCTGGGTAAGAAATCAGAGATGAGGGCATGGACACAAGGGGGGCAATTCAACTGCCCGGGTATGCCGCCCGTAGGCGCTGCACTCAGGCCAGAATGCACATGCACATGCATGCCGTGCATGCAGCACAGTCCCAGCAGCTATGCTGCGCATGCGCGTTCTCACCTGAGCATGGCGCCTGCACGTGGCGTACATGCGCCGTTGGATTTACCCCATAGATAGGGGACAGATCCACGTGACTTCAGGCTCCAAAACCAAAAGCACTGGGAAAATAAATCCATTTTTAATACTTTTTAAAGATTAGTCTCATGATTTTGGGGGCCCAACTCATGATTCTGGAACATTTGGAATGGACCATCTTGTACACAAGGACTGTGTACACACTTCCCTCAAAGTGCTGACTTGACTGATGTCACAGTGTTTGATTTTCCCTCTTCATGTCCCTGGTTTAGGCAGAGCCCACAGACTCCTTTGGGGGAAATGAATGACTTAAATTTAGATCAAGCGGAAAGATCCTTAAAATCCCAAATTCCGATAGCATCAGATTGCTTGCAGAGTAGGGGACAAAATTTGGAGGGGCTAGCACTATTTTCCCTTTCCAAAAACTAAATCCACACAAGGTTGTGTGCAAACTGTAAAGCAAGAATTTTTGAAATGGTCACACTGCAACAGAAAGATTGACTATAACAAGTCACCAACTAAATCCTTTGGAAATGCTTCTATATTATGTTCATAATTTCCCCCCACTATCTTCCAACCAAAATATCCCAACTAATCTAAACATTTAAAGTTCAACAAATTGTTTTTCAAGCATCAGATCAGTCAGGAAGAGGAATAAAATACAAAGGGGCTATCAAAAGAAAGACACCAGTCTGTTCTCCTTTCAGAAACACTATAACACAATATAAGGTCACAAGAAAAGCAAGTTTGTTTGTTTTTTGAAGTGTCCACATTACTGCAAAAATATTAAATATAAGAAGTCTGCAAGTAAAGCTTTTAGAAAAAAAATTAAATTCTCTTTGTATTTTTCTCCCTGCTGTACTCAGTCAACACACAAAATATCTAAATCAAACCCGCCTGGCCTGGGACATGCTGCCCCACCACCACCTGCAAGGGGCTTACTGGGGTGCCCCCTCGCTGCTGCCAATGCTGCTGCCAATGCTGACTCCAGACCCGGCTCCAAGGCCTTGTGCTGCCCGGCCCCCCAGGTACCATCTCCCCCTCCCCCACTTGTAGGANCGGCCCCCCAGGTACCATCTCCCCCTCCCCCACTTGTAGGAGGGACGGGGCCTGGGCACGCGGCCTGAACTTCAGGGACTTCTGGGTCCCCCAGTGCGGCCATAAGTGACCTTCCACCCGGCGGGCGCCACAGGCATGTGTCTGCAGGCAGTGCGCCTAAGGGCCACACCCAAGGGCCCTTAGGCGTGGCCCTTAGCGGGACCGAGGGGACCAGGGGTGGGATGCTTTGTATTGGTATTTTAGTGTGTTTTAGGGGGTACTGGGGGGATGGGATATGTGTTTTGAGGGGGGACGAGGGGAGTGGGTTAGGAAGGGGAGGACATTCCCCCTGGGTGAGATGATGGGGGATGGCCCTCAGGTATGGTGGGCAGAGCCTCCCAGTGAGAGGGGGGGCATTGTCTGAATCTCTTGGTGAGGGGGGAAGTTCTAGGGAGGGGATGGGGTGTGGTGGGAGGGGGATGGGCCTTGCCCCCCGGTGAGATGGGGTGGCATGGCTCGAATGGTAGAGGGGGAAACTCCTGGTGAGAGGGGGAGTTCCAGGGAGTGAGGTGGGAGGATGGGGAGGAAGGGAAGGGGGGACCTCCAGTGAGAGAGGTGGTCCTGGTGAGGGGAGGTGGTTGGAGGGGGGGATTCTGGCCCCCGGTGAGATGGGGGGCAGTGTTTGAATAACAGCGGGGGACTCCCTGTGAGAGGGGGAGTCCCTGGGGAAGGGGATGAAAGGGGGAGGTGGGGGGAGGGATACCTTGGGGAGAGGGGATGGGGATCTCTGGGGAGCAGCTGGCAGGAGGGGACAGGAAGGGTGTGGACAGGAAGGGAGAAGTGGCCATAGGGGTCATTCTGGGGCGGGGATGGTATGGTCGTACGTGGACCGTTGGATTTCCCCCATAGATAGGGGACAGATCCACGTGACTTCAGGCTCCAAAACCAAAAGCACTGGAAAAAAGCATCCCTTGCCGCTCTAGTAGAGCTGTTCTCGGTGGTGGTGCTGAACTCCTCCAGGGTTTTGGTCCTGGGGGACTTCAATGCCCGTGCTGATGCCGGCCTTGTGGGAGCGGAGCGAGGGTTCACGGCCACCATGGCAACCATGGACTTGTCCCAAGTTGTCAACTGTCCGACCCACGTGGGGGGGACATACCCTCGACCTGGTGTTCTGTTCTGACCTTGAGGCAGGTGATCCAGTAGTGGGGGATGTGAGGGTCACACCCTTATCATTACCTCCTACAGGCCAGTCTCTTAGTGCACCACCTCCAGAATGGACCAGTTAGGATGGTCCGCCCCTGGAGGCTGCTGGAACCTTAACGGTTCCAGGAGGGTCTGGGGGATTTAACCTTAGATCCTGACCGGCCGCTCTGTTGATGAACTCGTCTGGGCGTGGAACATCTTATTTGGGGAGGCCATTGACAGGGTGGCTCCGAGACGCCCCCTGCCCCTGTCTCATCACTGCAGGGCCCCTTGTTCACTGAGGGGCTGCGGTGTACGAAACAGGTAGGTAGGCGACTAGAGTGACGCTGGCATCGGACTCGTGCTGAATTCAATGACTTCTCCATAGGACCCATTTGCGGTCCTACGTTGAGGCTGTGAGGATGGCAAAGAAAGAGTTCTTTGCCGCCCTCATAGCGCCTGCAAAGTCACGCCCGGCGGAGCTGTTCCGGGTGGTGCGGGGCCTGGTCAGTCCGGCCTCCCTCTGCCTGGACAGGTACTTGTCCGAGGCCCGCTGTGAGGAGTTTGCCATCTACTTTGTAGACAAGATCGCTCGGATCCAGAGCAACTTTGATACTGAATTAGGAACGGTAGAGATGGAGCGCGAGGTGATGGAGGCCCCGTCTGATCCATCTTTCTGGGCTGAATTTCAGGAAGTGATGCCAGCCAAGCTATGGATGTCCTGGGGTCTGTCAGAGCCACCAGCTGTGAATTAGATCCTTGCCCATTCTGGTTGGTGAAATCCTCCAGGGAGACATTGGGGATGGTGCTGACGGGGGTAATCAACGCGTCCCTTTGGCAGAGGAGATAGCACCCCGGTCTTGAGGCCATGGTGCGCCCCCTGCTGAAGAAGCCATCTTTGGATGTGGATGCATTCGCCAGCTACCGACCTGTCTCTAACCTTCCCCTTTTAGGGAAGGTTATTGAACAGGCGGTGGTACTGCAGCTCCAGGCTCATCTTGACAGCATCGGTTTCCTTGACCCATTTCAATCGGGGTTCCGCCCTGGCTATGGTACAGAGACGGCGTTGGTGGCCTTGGTGGATGATCTCCACCGGAAGATGGATGCAGGACGTTCAACGCTTCTGGTCCTGCTAGATCTCTCGACTGCTTTTGATACAGTGGACCATGGGCTGCTGTTGAGACGATTGCGAGCCCTGAGGGGCCTGGACAGGACTGTCCTTGGATGGTTCTGCTCATTCCTCTCGGGGAGAAGCCAGCGGGTTGTCCTGGGGGCTGAGTCTTCCAGCCCCTAGGCCCTGGATTGTGGCGTTCCACAATCCATATACATGCAGCCCTTGGGGGGGATCCTGACAGGGTTTGGTGTGCATTGCCACCAATATGCTGATGACACCAGCTTTACCTCTTTTTCAACTGACCCAGGTCCTGCCATCTCAGTACTGTCCCAATGTTTGGAGGCCGTGGCGGATTGGTTACGGCAGAGCAGACTGAAGTCAGTCCTGATAAGACGGAGGTGATGGTGATGGTGGTGGATAGGGTGGGGGAGGTGTCGGCTCCCCTCATAGAGGGGGTCTGCCCCCCCCCTGTAGCCCAGCAGGTTCGGAATCTGGGGGTGTTATTGGACTCGGGTCTCTGCCTAGATCAGCAGGTGGAGATGGTGGTAAAGGCCGCCTTCTGCCAGCTGTATCTGGTGCGGAGGCTTACAGACCCGACCTGGCCACCCTCATCCATGCCTTCATCACCTCGAGGCTGGACTACTGTAATGCGCTTTACGTGGGGCTTCCCTTGACGCTGGTTCGGAGGTTGCAGCTGGTGCAGAACGTGGCGGCTCGTCTCCTGACAGGGACGAGTCGACGGGAGCATATTACCCCTGTGCTCCGCGTGCTGCACTGGCTGCCTATAACGTACTGAGCCAGATTCAAGGTGTTGGTTTTGGCCTATAAAGCCCTACACGGTTTTGGCCCTGGATATCTCAGGGACTGCCTCGCCTTCCGTGCCCCAGAATGGCCCTTTCAGTCCTCCGGGGGCACCTTCTTGGAGGTCCCCCTTGTAAAGCGGGGGGCCACAATGGAGAGGGCGTTCTCGGTGGCCGGGCTGCAACTATGGAACTCCCTCCCGGAGGAAGACCGTCTGGCCCCAAGTCTGTTGACCTTCTGCCGGGCCTGTAAGACTTGACTGTTCTCCCAGGCCTTCAGAGGAGGGGGGGATGGGATAATAGTGGGGGAGGGTGGGTGTTTTTTTAGGTGTGTTTATTTTTTCACGCTGATTGTTTTAAATTGTTGCCATTTTCGTGTTGTAAGCCTCCCCGAGATGCCATGGGCATGAGGGGGCAGCTAATAAATGTAACTAATGAACTAATGAACAAATAAATAAATAAATGAAACATCCAATACCAAAACTAAATACCAATTATTTTAAAAAATCAAAAAGAAAAATATAAAAATGTCAAAAAAAGAGATATATCCAAAAATGTATTGTCAATGCACAAAATATCCAAACCAAATATTAAAAAAATATTTAAAACATCTAAAAATATATTTAAAATATTCAAACAATCAAATATAAAAACCAAAATAAAATAAAAAACACATCACTCAAGGAACGGGATCAGTTAAAAGGGACTGTACCATAGTGAAAAGCAATACAAGTTGGGGGGAGAAATAATAAATAAATAAATAAATAAATAAATAATAAAAATAAATTTAAAAAGAAATTACTCACCAAAGTTGAGAAATCTAGTCTGCTCTCTGCTGCAGCAGCCTCTGAACTAGCCCATACTGGGCTTGGAGCAGCTGCGCGCTGCAGTAGCGGCAGCGAAATCAGTGGTGGCAGTGGCAGCAGAAGGTGTACTGGGGCATTTGGTGGGTCAGTGCCTCAGCACCAAGGGAGAGAATCCACCCCTGCCTAATGGAGTAATCCATTTGCTTCTATTCACTCCCTGGTAGCCCTGACCAACTTGTTCCTCCCCTAACCAACATGACCAGTAGCCTCGAAACAACCCCCGATACTCTCACAGCTGATCATCTGGAGCAAACTACCCAACACCCAGGACATTCCAACATCAGCAGGAACAAGACCATGCCAAAACAGCAGATGAAAAACCTGCCAACACATTTCTACCACCACCACTGTCAACACCCCCCACAGAAAACCATTCCAAATAAAAGGCAACTACACCTGCAAATCCCAAAATGTAGTGTGTTTAATTCCTATAGAAAGCAGACCACCTCTTCTACTTATCCAGCAAGGTGATTTGGGCACCAGCAGCAGAGAGGCAAATCCACCTCTACCTCGTAGGTGGATATTTACAAAGCTCAGACCGAAGTACCACACCCAGTCCAGCTCCTCTGGAACACAACAATCCTGGTCTTGCATTTAATGACTGTGAGGTCAAGAGAACCAACCCCCATCTCCACTTCTCCCGCTGTCTCAGCCGATTCTTCTAGGTTTGGTGCGACACCATGAGACAACCAGATAAGGGAGATAGGATAGTCAGTACAGTTTGAAGTACCTCCTCGCCATCCCTCTTAGGGACCCCACTCACAAGACTATACTACTCACCGAAGCAGAATCTCTTCTCACTAAAGTAGCCATGGAAGAGGTATCCCCTTCTACTGCTCATGACAGATTCTGCTCCAATACTTCACTGTCCCCAAAATGGATAGGGGACTTTGACCTATTTTAGTACTGAGACTACTGAACAAGTTTTATCAAAAGCTTTTGTTTCGAATGGTCATCCTGTTTTGAATGGTCACCCTGTCCTCTATACTACCAACTCAAGAAAAACAATGTTGGCTTGCCTCTCTAGACCTCAAAGATGCGTATTCCCACACCCCTATTCACCCTGTTCATCATAAATGTTTTTTTTATTATAGATGGCCGCTATTTTCAGTATGCAGTCCTTCCTTTTGTCCTAGACACTGCCCCAAAGTTGTTCTCAAAATGTGTGGTTGCTGTGGCCGCAGAGCTATGAAGAAAAGTACAAGTTTTCCTCTGTCTTGACCACTGGCTCAGGGTTGACCGCAGCCAACTCCAGACCCACCCTTCATTGAGACATAGACATCACCATTGAGCTACTCGACAGTCTCGGCATCATCATCATCATCATCTGGGATAAATCATCTCTAATTCCCTTCAGGGTCGTACCTGTCATAGGATCTGTCATCAGCACAAAGGCAGAAAAGGTCCTTCTGCCTGACAACAGGTTCCAGACCATACGATGAACCAGAAAAGACCTCAAGACCCTGATGACAGGTTCTAGACCATACATTAAACCACAGAGACCAGGCCTATCAGATCAATCCACTCTTTTCTCTGCCTCCAGGGACTACTTGTGTCGACAACTGCAATCACCCTGTTCACAAGGCTGAACATGTGACCTCTGCCACATTGTATCAGCAGCATATATATCCCATCTATCCACTCCATGTCCAATAGGGTCACCACACCGAATGAAGTCCTCTCACCTCTTCAATGGTGAATGAAGTCCCATCATATACTTACAGGACTCCCCTTCCATCCTCCCAGCCCATAAATAACAATTACAGCAGACGCTTCCCTATGGGTCGTGGATCCCACCTCAAGGACCTCACTGCACATGGACCAAGAAGGAGATGACCTTCCACATAAACGTGCTCAAACTTTGGGCCATTCACTGGGCCCTGAACATTCACCATCCGCATCATCAATCAACACATTCAAATCACCACAGACAGCCCATCCACCATGTGGTATGTAAACCAACAAGGTAGCACCAGGTCCATCACCCTCCATGTCCCAACAGAGGTTGAATTCCTCTGGATTTGGTGCATCAAGCATAGAGCGACTCCAGTGGCATTCTTCTCCAGAAGAAGCTATGGAGAGAGGCGACTGGAAACGTTGCTGCTGCCGCCGCCACCACTACCACCGGGTGAGTTTACTGCAAAGGGTAATCTCACCGTAAGTTTATCTTATGGTGAGATTCCCCTGCACATGTTAAAAATTACACGTGAGTTTAACCTCATGTAAGTAACAGGGCTGGGTTTTCAGCACTGTCATTCCGTGATGAAATTCACATGTAATTTCATCCTGAATGAGGAAGGGGGTTTACCCACCTTACCCAGTCTCACGTTTGATAGAAACTAATGTGAGACTGAGTAACATGGGCAAGCAGCCTCTGTGTAGTCTCACGACCAGTTCCCACCCATCCACCCCTCTACTTGGCTCCTTCTGTAGGGGCTGGAAGGAACTGAGGTGGGGAAGTTCCGCCCCTCCCTTTTATCTCCTCTCCTCTCGTGAGAATAAAAGCCCGTGCTTCGGAGAGGGGCGGGGGAGGGGGCAAGAGGCAATATTTACCTCCCTTCTAGACTGTTCTTACAGTCTACCTAGCAACTGCTGACATAAAAGCATTCTGGCCAACTGCCAAGCAGTGAAGTGATCCCATAAGTAAGAATACGTGGAGCTCCCTTGAAGAACGCAGTTAATGGTAAGTACTAAGTAACCTGAATTTCATAAAGCCTGTGGAAATCCGTCTCTGGCAGCAAGCTGTCCAGCTGCCGCACCGAAATTCCCTCTCACAACTGCTAAGCCCTGGAACCTTCTTTCTAGCTGTAAGATCCCAACCCCCCACGCGGAGTCCTGGCTCATCTGTCATAATGGCTTTCAACACGGTTTTTGGTTCCCTTCTCAGGGTTGTTTTAAAAGTGGTGTCGAGTGTGAGATAACAGGAAGCTGTGTCAACAGGAAAGTGGTTTTTTCTTTTTTTCACAGACCCCCCTCTGAGCTCCTTTTATTCCCTCGACACTCGAGTTACGTTTAAACATGACCCAACAGTCACCTTCTCGCGTTCTGAAATGTTTAATCCAAATCAAAAGGTAAAGTGTTTCAAAACCACCAAAGCCATGTTTTCTGCTATGATTGATGTCTACCCAGGTTTAGCAAAGAGAAGAGTTGGGGGGGGGGAGGGGCAACAGATTTAACGTATTTTACGTTATCAACAAAATTCAATGAAAAGCAGCAGCACCAAAAAAACCCAAACTAAACTGCTTAGGCTGCGGATGTGATCTCGGGGTCACCAACTTCCTGTGCTCAGCATGAGTCTGGTACCTGAAAACCAGGAGTCTGGAGTAAAAATCTCAAAATGTACACAAACAGTTGAGTCTCTTTATTTACTGCTTTCTCTCAGAGCATGGTGGGGAACCTGCAGCTCATGCGCTGTTCTTAATTTGGCCCGTTTCCCGTTCCTGGATCGCACGCCTGGATCAGTGATAGAGTGAATTTAGGGAAAGGGCATGCGGGGTGGATCTTACACGTCAGAAAATCCTCAAATTGTGAGCGTTTGCAACTTTGTGATCCATTGAGCTGAAGGGAGAGGGGGGCGGGGGGAGATCCAGGATGGATTTTGGCTCATTCCGTCCTACCCTGCTGTCAGGAAAAGCAATGACACTGACTTGGGAAACTGAGCACGTGATTTTTTGCTTGTAAAACTATGTGCATTCTGGGCTGCAGGTCAGCGATCAGAAGGTGCTGCAAGAGGCAGGAGTGGGGTCTATGGGGATTGGCTCCCCTGGGCAATCCCCTTCCTCCAATGGCATTCAGGGCACTACTACTCCCCAAAGCACTGCACTCATCTGTTTCTGTGCCCCAGTTTGGGCCTTGCAATGTGGTCGGACAGGAGAGCTGCAGAGAATGGGGGCCTCCATCTGAACAGCTTGCATTGCTGGTTGGGGGCAGGGAGGTTGCTCCTGCTCCACAGAGAGTCTTGGGGGTCCAACCCAGTCTTCTGAAGCTGGTAAAAGGAATCTGCAGGGTTCCCCGAGACCTTTTTGCTGACTGGCTCCAGCAGTAGAACACATGGCACTTCTCTGAAGCTACTGTCTTGTTCATCCGCATCTCAGCTTTCTTGTTTACTTGTTAGCCTCGACCTGTACTGGTCGTGGAGGAAACTCCGATGCACATATCAAGTGCATCTGAGTCCTCAGGGGGACCTGAACAATAGCTTGAGAACCAGGGATTTAGACCCATCTCTTCTGTCCTCCATCCTGAACACACTCCTTAAGCACCTCTGCTTCCAACTCCAGCCCAACCTAAAGATCTTGTGCTAACTTTCAATGTGGCCCAGGGAAGGGAAAGGTTCCCTACCCCTGCACTAAGGCCACTTTTACAGCATGTGTGGGCGGAGCTTATTTTGTGGGCGGGGCATGGGAGAGCACCCGCGCCTTCTGCATTGTGAGCCCATTCTGATTCAGCAAAGCTCCTTCACCTTGCTAACCTCAGCTCCAGTGTACCTGGCTGAAGTTAGCAAGGTGCATAATTGAATTGGGGAGGGCTTGCCCTTTCTGTACTTGCTTATGAGTACAGCTGAAGCGAATAGTAAACATTTTATTCATGAGTATTTCCAAGTTTCTGAGGACTGGCTCCAAGTGTTTAGCTGGTCCTCGGAAACGCGGACAAATACTCGGTACTTGGTAAAATACTCCGTAAATAAAACCAAGTACCGAGTATTTTCTAAATACCAAGTACCGAATCACCTTATATAGGGGCAGGAAAAGCCCCATATGTTGGACCGAGAACCAAATACAAAGTACCAGGCTGATTCCTCGGTTACTCGGTAAAACTGAGTCGAATACCGAGATACTTGGTAAAAAACGAGTCATTTTGAATACCAGGTTTCAGCACCCACTACTTATGAGGTCCAAGGTAAACCACCCCTACTCCACATGCTGGAGTGATTTCTCCTTCGTGTCTTCCTACAACCTTCTCCCTTTGCTTTCCACTCCTTCTCTTTCAGGTTTCTCCCTTTTCCTTTCCCCAAACAGTCATGGCCTGGGAGCAGCTTGAAACACCTGAAACTGGCTTCAAGTCAGCAGATTTTTCCTCACTGAATTCTGGCAGCCTTAACAAAATGTTCCCTATTCTGGAAAATATTGAGCAATTTAGGACCTGCCCTAATGCACGGCCTGGCCCTATAGGGATTTCCCTGTGCTTTCCTGTTGGTGCCAAGTAGAGCTATGACATTGCAGCGACTTCTGTCTGGGGCATCATCTCTCGCTTGTTGGAGGCATAGATGACCGGTAACTGTTGATCTGGGGGGACACAGGAGTGGGGGCTGGGCAGGGGTTCTATAGGGCTTCTGAAAATCGGGGGTGTGTGTGCCCCCTTGTCCCTCACTACGAGTCTCTTATGGTTGGAAGGATGGAGCCAGCAGTTGCAGACAGACTACACCCTTTGCCTGCTGCCTCCATAGTACAGATAGCCACTCAGAGATGCCACCTGCACTTTGAGGATCTTGACATTGCGGCTTAAGTTGGTGGGCGATCAATCTTTTGCTGTAGCAGACCCCCTGCGTGTGAGATATGCTCCCTCCAGATACTTGTCTTGTTTCCTCTCTTTGCACTTTTATAAGGCCTGAGGACTTGTGTGGTTTATTATTATTATTATTATTATTATTATTAATAATATTAATAATAATATTAATAATAATAATTAATTAAAATAATAATGAATTCTCCAAGAGCTTTTAGGGGATCCACTTTTGGACTTTATTCCTCCCCCTCCCCTTTTAAAATGGTTTTTAAATTGATTGTATTTTATTAAATGGTTTCTGTAACGGACCCCAATTGCCATTTGAGGTGCTATATTAATAAAATTGCTACCTATTATTACAAGCTGTAGCGCCAATCATAAAAAGCAGCGGAATCAGGGAAATTGCAGCTTTTTGTATGACAAAAAGGGCCTCCTCTCCACAGTCTCTGTGCGTTTCTGTTAAACACCGAGTAAAAGGATTGCCCCTGCCGATGGTCCTGCTTGTCCAGTTTTCACTGACCAGTCCGTGAAGGGGGTGCATGTCTGTTCCACAGAGCGCTGTCGTGTCGTGCTGTGCAGTTTTGAAATAAGGGGCTTTCTTTTTTTTCCAGCCCAGTCTCAATGTTAGACAAGGGGCTATTTTACGGTTGCATATATTGAAATACACAATTGCACGCAAATTTGTGCAACCTGGTTTTCGTCCCTGAGACAGATAGCAACTCTGTCCTCATCCAAAGGACACAAGTGGAGACAGACATATTTGCACACATCCCCAAGAGGCTTTGAGATGGGAAGGAGGTGCCTCCATGTTATGGAAAGACTTGGGAGAGGATCCTTGCAACCGGGCTTTGTGTTTAGGAGAATGGTTGTTGTTTGTGATGATGTAAACCAGAGTCCAGTGGAGTCCTGGATGGAGCCTTGCAGAAAACAGGAGAGTGTTGGAAACTTAGGTGTCAGTAAAACAGAAACACACAGATACCAAGGATATGTATTCAGATTCCAAGTGAACACAAACTTTCCCACAAAATGTGCTATCTGGGATCTGCAGCACATCTCCACCTCGGAGCTGGGGCTGCTCTATGACTCTTCTCCTTATAGCCCTGTCAAAAGGGCAAAACCTCACTGCACTTCTGCATAACCCTTATTTATTATTAATTAATTAATTAATTATTATTATTATTTATTATAATTTAGTTTATTGTTTTATTATATTTGAACTTATATGCCTCCCCCTCCTGCCTCAGGCACCTCAGGGTAGCTAACACCATTTAAAAAACATATTAAAATACACAACAATAAAAATACAATTAAAACAACCTAAAACAACCCATACCCACCCCACCCACCCCATCTCCCTCGGTAAAGGCCTGGCAGAACAGCCAGGTCTTACACTGTGTGCGGAAAGAGGGGTGGTTGGTAATCAAGCGGATCTCCGACGGGAGGGAGTTCCACAGCGCGGCGCAGACACAGAGAACGTCCTCTTCATGGTAGACACCCGGGGAACCCAGGGGAACCCGAGGAGGGTGCCCCTGGCTGACCGCAGTTGCCGATCCAGGACCCGGAGGGTGAGGCGGTCCTGCAGGTAGGTGGGGCTCAGACCGTTTAGGATTTTAAAGGTCAGCACCAACACCTTGAATTGAGCTGGGAAGACTATCAGAAGCCAGTGCAGCGAGCAAAGCACTGGTGTAATGTGCTCATGTTGGCCCGTCCCAGTCAGGAGATGAGCTGCCACTTATCTGCACCAGCTGTAGTGCCCAAACCAGCCCCAAGGGTAGCCCCACATAGTGCGTGTTACAGTAGTCCAGTCTTGAGGTAATAAAAGCATGGATGATTGTGGCCAGATCCGAGTCCAAGACATATGGCCTAAGTCGACGCACCAGATGTAACTGGCAAAATGCCCCCATCACCACAGCCGCCACCTGGACATCCAGGCGGAGCTGTCGGTCCAGGAGCACCCCCAGACTCCGTACCTGAGAAACCATGGGAGAACGGACCCCATCAATGATAGGGGCCATCACTCCATCGGCTTTTCCCACAACCATCTCCTTCGTCTTGTCAGGATTTAATTTCAGGCAGCTCGCCCTCATCCAATCCCCCACAGCTGACAAATACCAGGTAAGCACCAAGACTGCCGGGCCTGAGTCAGATGAAGAAGGGAGATAAAGCTGGGTGTCATCAGTATATTGATGACACCATACGCCAAACTCCCTAACAACCTCCCCCAAAGGCTGCATGTACACAATGAACAAGAGAGGGGATAGAATGGAACCCTGTGGAATCCCACACTTGAGGCCCCGGGGGGAAGTTGAAAACTCCCCCAGCACCACATGCTGGGTTCTCCCAACCAGGAAAGAGCGAAACCATCAAGAACAGTCCCGCTAATCCCTGCCCGGTTCCACAGCTGAGTCACCAACAACTCATGATAAATGCAGGTGAGAGATCTAACAGGATCGAATGACCCTGGTCCAACTCACGGGAGAGGTTGTTGACCAAGACCACAAGTGCAGTCTCCATGCCATAACCTGGATGAAAGCCAGACTGCGAGGGATCAAGAAAATTGATCCGGTCCAAATGCTCCTGAAGCTGCCGAGTCACCACCCGTTCAATAACCTTCCCTAAAAAGGGAAGGTTAGAGACCGGCTGATAGCTGGCCAGGTCGTCGACGTCCAATGATGGTTTCTTGAGCAGGGGCCACATCACCGCCTCCTTGAGGCAGTCCGGCACCCTGCCCTCTCCAAGGGAGGCATTGACTATCCCCACCAGCAATGGCCCTAATGTCTCCCAGCTGGCTTTAACCAGCCAGGATGGGCATGGATCTAGTTCACAATAAGTAGCTCGAACAGTCCCAAGAGCATCCCCCGCATCCGAGGGCAACACATCCTGAAATTCATCCCACAAAACAGGACAAGGTACTGCCTCTGACTCACCCACTGCTAAAAAAGTTGTGTCAAAGCTGTGGTGAATTTGAGTGATTTTATCCGGAAAAAAATCCACAAACAAATCACAGCAAGCATTTGATGATTCTAAATCCAGGCGGAGGGAGGCTGGACTGACCAGCCCTCTCACCACCTGGAACAGCTCAGCTGGGTGGGACATAGTGGACACAATGAGGGCAGCAAAGAAAGCCTTCTTTTCTGTCTGCACTGCAACGGCATAGGTATGTAACCAGACTCTATGCCACAATCGGTTGACCTCAGTACTCGAGTGACGCCACTGTTGCTCTAACCGCTGCCCATCCCGCTTCATCCGCCGCAGCTCCTCCATATACCACAGGGACCTGCGTTGTCAGTGATTTGGGAACAGACGTCTGGGAGTCACACGATCGATGTCCTCTGCCAACACAGAATTCCACATGGAGACAAGGCCATCGAGGTCAGAGAAAACATCCCCTAGAGCTGTCTGGGACCTTCCTGGTTCCATAAGCCTTCGGGGGCGAACCAACCTAACTGGTTCTGCACCCTCCTGGGGGCCGCCATGCACCAGGATACCAGCCTGGAGGAGATAATGATCCATCCATGACAAGGGCACTGTTGACACCTCCCCCACTAACGGATCCCCCGCCTCAAGGTCGGTGCAAAATATCATGTCCAGGGTATTTCCTCCAGCATGTGTGGGGCCCGCTACTCTCTGAGACAGGCCCATGGTTGCCATGGTGGCCATGAACTATCGCCCTGGGGGACCGCAAGTCCACCCCAAACACCAGCTCGGTCAGTACGGGCTTGTCATATGCAGGGGTTCGCTGCATTTTCTACATTGGCAGATATGGGGGAAATACAACAAACATGGGAAAGATATAAATAAACACAAATACCAAAACCACAAGTACTTGAGACTCTGTGCACAGCTCTAGTTGGGGATATTGTCTCTGGAGAATGGGGAATTTGTCATCTGTTGTGGGGGAAACTGAGGCACAAACCCAGACAGACTCTGTGAGAGGGTACAAGGGGGAGCGAAACTACGACAGGGTTGCTCTTACATTTGCAATTGCTGTTATTTCACTACATTGATTAGATCCATGGCTTATTTCTGTAGGCTTAGTTTGCCTTGTATCTGATGTTGACTGGTCACTAGCACAGGAAGTGATTCACTAAAGTGATTAAAAGGTAAATTTCCCCAGGTTCACGAACAGCAAATTTAACGGAGAAAATGAACAGATTTCAACACTTGCTCAAGTAGTTCTGTGTAGAGCACAATATACCACCAGGCAAAGCCACTCTCTTTCAGCCTGGAGAAGTCTTTATCTCTGACTTCAGTGACCTCACTGAAAGATAGAAATCTTGGACCTCCTTTCCTTTCATCTCACTGTGGCAGTACCTCTGACTGTGTATTAGTTTATCTGGTTGATTTCTTTCTGGCTCAACTCTCGGTGGATAACCCATAGACCCTGCCGTGCTTTTTGAGGAGGTGAGGCCTACCGTGAGCCTGACTTCCTCATATTACAGAACAGACCAGCTGCTCGGCAGCTGGTTAACAGGAGCAATTTCTTGCGGGACGGTTTAAAATTTAACACGTGTAGTGATCATATACCTTTAAGAAAGGGAGTTCTTCCGAAGGGTCTGTGTGTGGTGTTCGGAATTGTTGGTTAAGTCAGCTAGAGAACTAGGAGTCAGTCAGGTCAGTTATGGGAGTTGCTAGCATAGTAGGGAAAAGGGAGGAGACTGCCGTTCCTGGATTTCTTCTGTAGGTGAGACTCCCCCCTCCCCTTTGGGGCTGCCACCCATGACAACAAAGCCCCTAATTCACCTCCCACTAGCTCCTTCTGCAGAGGCAAGGGGGAGCATGAGCCCTCCCTAGATTCTACAAGGGGGGCACTGCGCCCCTTAAAATCAGGAGCCCACCCCGCTGCCCTGCAGTTCCCCCCAGCAAGTGGCGGTTCATGGTTTGCAAGCCGCTATGTTCTAGTGCCAGGCGCTTGGGCCGCCATCTTTGCTCTCTGGAAGCATGCTGAAGAATGTAGTCCCACATGCTCCCAGAGCCAGTGGCGGTGATGAGAGGCACTTGTGATGGCCCGTCTGCTTTGACTCCATGGTCTGCATCCCTCCTCAGAGTGAGTTTCCTCCTCCCTGCCCTCCTTCCTGCCCACCGCACACACACCCTAAAAAATTCCCGCTCTCCCTTCCTGCCGGCCGTGTCCCCTTGAAATTCATTGCTGCGCCAACAGTGTCCTTCTGTCTGAACTGGGAGAGTCCAAAATGGTGGAATCTCCATCCACTTACACCAGTATAACTAGGAATTCTGATTGTCTGCTCACGGCTGCACCACCATCAGTGGGCGTCTGCAGAGTTGCCGTTTCTCTTTCTGCAGCAGGCGTAGCTGCGAGTGGGAGAACGGTGTGGCGGGAGCATTTGGGGGTACAGGGAAGGACAGGGACAGCAGATTGAGGGAGTGTGTGGGAGGGCAGTCTGGCCATGCAGGGGAGTGCTGGGGGGGCTGCAGGGTATGCTGGAATTGCAAAGGGGAGTGTAGGCCAGCCAAGAAGACAGTGCAGTCACACACACACACCCCACTCCCACAATCTCACTCAGAGCCCTGGTTGTGTGTTTGGCCCCAGAATGGCCACAGCGGCCCAGAGGTTGCAGAGTTGGCTTCTGGCACTGGCCAGGGAGTATAGGCTGCTCATAGGGCTAGGACCATGAAAGCAGGCTCTGACGACCCTTGCCTCTTCCAAGCTCAGGCTTTTCCTATCGATTCTTGACTTCAGTTGCCCGGTGGCTTTGGACCAATTAACCAAGTCCAGTGGGCCAATGAACCAACTTGATTACCTTCTCGGGCAATTTGGCTGCACTCTGCAGCAACTTAACCCAGCTTACCTCCTTCTGGACCTCATCCTGACAGCACTCAGGGGTCTTCCTTAATGCCTTACAAGCAATCTCCGGTTCTGATGAACAAGAGCCCCCCTCCCCCTCAGGAAAAGCTCTGCTGATACTTCATGCTTCCTCCATAAAGGTCAATGCGTTCTCTGTCCTCATTTTCTCCAGGAATAATCGATGGTATGCAAACACTCCTCTGACAGTTATGCCTGCCACGGAAAGTCATTCTCTGCCCCTCTTCAGTGGGACGTGCGACAAGCCTGCCACTCCCCTAATCACTGCCCTGTTGCCCATTCTCCAGCTGACCTTCCACCTGGTTTTGGCAGAAGGGGGTGGTGGAAAATAGCAACCCTTCAGAAGCTTGCAGTAACAGCAGGGTGCCTGCCACTGTGGCCTTGCTAATTTCTGAACACAGTGGGAACACAAGACCGGCCGTTCATTTAATTAGATATTATTAATAATAGCATTTAGGGGTGCAATCAAGATAGACATAAGAGCAAGGGTAGGGACAGCCTTGATCTCTCTTCCCCTGATCTCTCCCAGTACATGCTTTCTGTCTCTCCTTTAGCACTCTCTCTGGGCGCAAACAAGGCTACACTCTGCATGTTGCTACACTCTGCATTGTTCCCTGGAACATATCCTCATCAGACCCATGGGGCAGCTGGAGAAAGATACTGCTCACCAGTGAGGTTTTGGGCTGTTGTCTGTGTCATCCGAGGGGCCAGTTTCAGCAGTGGAGCATGGTGCGTGTCAATTTCACCTGTAAGGCACTTTACCTTAAAGCTGGAGCTCTGCCATACCAATTTCACCAGCAGGGAGCTTTACCTTGTCAGTTTCACAAACAGTGCTATTTAAGCTGGAGCTTTGCTTTGTCAGTTTCACAAACAGGGCACTTTATCTTGAAGCTGGAGCTCTGCCTTGTTAGTATCACCAGCAAGAAGTTTTGCTTTGCCAACTTCACAAACCGGGAGCTTTACCTTGAAGGGGAGCTCTGTCTTTGTCAATTTCACAAACAGCTGGGAACAGAATGTGTGCCTCCCAACAGCTGGTCACCACGCACCCAAACCACCAGAAGATGCTTCCCCTCATATCTCCAGTCACATCTCTTCTTAACATTGAATTAATTAACTAATTATGTCTTGTGGCTGACAAAGCATCTTGCATCAAAGCTAACGTGGGTCCATGAAAGCATGGGTGACTGGTGATAGTGGGGGGTTAGCACAGTGCACCCCTTAATTCCACCCCCAATTCAGAGGGCCCCCCCAAGCTCCCCCAGTAGTGCAGCCACCCCCGGCCCCCTAATGATGAGAATCCAGTGCTCAGCAGACAGAGTGCTCAGCAGTTCTGGCTCGCTCTCTCACGCTGCCTTCCTCAAACCCCTTCCTTTCTGGTGCGTTGTGAGAGGGCAGGGGAGGAGGGGGATTCCGACCGGGGAAGGCACTTCCCCTCCTCCTCCCATACCCCCCCCCCCACGTGTCACCCAATCATGAAGGACAAGCGGTTGGAATGCGCACTGACCGTATTCTGACAGGACAGCAAGTGTGCTGGGCGCAGGAGGGAGAAGACTTACTCTGAATTAGTTACCCTTAGCTCACTTTAAATCTGCATTCGCTCACATGAATGCTGTTTAAAGCAAAGGAAAAGATGGCTTTCCCCTTCCCCCTTCCGGGGATGCGCTCCTGGGACTCACGGCCAGGGACACTGCTATCATTTTTTTCAGGGGAGCAGGACCACGTTGGGAAAGGATGAGGGAGAGTCCCTCTGCTCCACCCACATGAACCGTTGTGAGATCATCGTGCTCCAAAGGGGTGGACGTCGGCAAAGTCTGGGGGGAGGGGATGAAAGCACACTCCCTTAACCCTTCCCTGCCAACGCCCATAAGTAAGTAGCTTACCCCAGATGTAAGTGATCATATGAACAAAGAAAGGATGTTAATGAAGTTACTTCGCACCTGACACCAAACTGTTCATTCAGGCGTTAACTCCCCAGGGCAGTTTCCCTCAGGGTAATTATTGTGCAAAGGGCACTTGCAAAGTAGATTACGATCACCAGAGAAAGTACCTAAGGGGGAATTAGCCTGTTAGTGTGTGTGACACTGGCCAGAAAAGAGTATCTGCTGCTATTTGATATCCAGCTGGATTCACGGTATCCAGAGAGGTTGGTCACCGGGCTCTGGGGTAAGTATTTCCAGGATCCAGCCCCACAAAGATCCAGGCCCATACAGGATCTTACCAAAAGTGTCCTTTATTTATACAGAGCTCTTAACTCTTCAGCCCTTCCCCATACCCAGTCCAGCTATGGGGTCTCTCCCTCGGGCTTGGCACAGGCCCTCCTAGAGCCAGGCACCACCCCAGGCATAGTCCCCTGGAGACCTTTCTTAACTCAGGCTGCCCTAGTCGGGGACAGTTCCTCCTGCAGCCAGGTAGCCAGCTATGAAGCAGAACCCTCCATAGCTCCTGGCTCTCTCATTGTCCTAAAGGCAGAGCCGCTCCTAGCTGTCTCTCCCCACCGAGCTTCCAAGCTCAGCCTTTTAGCCTTCCAGCTGCTCTGGCCACGCCCAGAGCCAGCTGTCGGGGATTTCAGGCGCTTTCCTTTTCTACACCAACGCCCGCTCTCTTAGCACCTGCTCTCCAGATTGTTAGCATTCGGTTAACCAGATTACTGATTTACCACGATACCACATTGTACCATTTACTGAGTTATTAACCATTGACCGCACAACTGTTTCCTCATCATTCCTTTCCTATTGAATCCTTTCCCGCTCTACTCTGGACCTAGCTGCAGAGTAGTAACGGGAACATTCGGTTACGTGGTAGGGAGGTAATACGGTAACCCAGTTACAACAATGTAGTAAATTGGTTAGTTTTCATGGTATTATCCAGTAACCTGGTTCAGCAATGAATCACCATGGTAATATTGGTTTGTTACCGGATAACTGTGGAACTAGCTGGAATACCAGATATTAACTGTGGATATTATATACGACATCCTATCCATCTTTGCGGGCATAGCGGAGTCCTCCAGAAGTCTGCACCAGACTGATCTCAGTGGGGAGAAGGAATGCCCCCTCCTTGGCTCCTCCACACTCCATATGCTTTGCAAGTCCCATTCCAGGCCTTGCAGTGCAGGCTGGGCACAGAGCTCCAGCTAATCCCACATTGCAAGACCAAAAAAGAGACTTGCAATTAAGCAATACAGGTGGGAGCACATGGAGTGTTTGGCCCAGGGCAGTGACGGATCTCAGGTCAGGGTGCCAGGCCTGGTAACAAGGACACCTGTTCATAAAAGAGCTGGGCATTGTCCAGCTGGGCATTGAGCATTGTCTGGGAGGGTAGCTATAACCACAGTAACTGAGATCGCTGAGTGAAAGCCACCAGGCTGCTGGGCTCAGGGCTACGCGCCATTCGTGCCCCTCTGGAGGCATCATGCCCTGTCTACAGGGTTTAGCTGGTAGCTGTAGGGTTCCCTCTGTGTTAGAGAGGGCGTTTTTAGACATAAAAATCAAATGTCAAAACCCCTAAGCAGGTGTTTGGCCGTCGCGTGTAAGCACCATAACAATCCCAACACCAGCTTGGTCACCCGTTGAACACGCGATATGAACACCATTGCATCACCAGGACAATTTGTGTGTTCCGACTGAACACGTGGCCGACGTTGTGTCTAATGCTATCACATGGCGTGTTAGCAGGTACAACACAGGAACGAGGCGGCAGTGCTTGCGTGCTGAGATTCGGTGGCGAGCAAAACACCCATTTGCCCCAAGATGGGCTGTGTGTCTAAGCAGCGCCACGTGGTGAACACAGGGCCAAACCGGGGTTCAGATCAAGTTCAAAACACACATTCAGACACCCATTGATGTTATGTCTAAAGACACCCAGAGACTGCTGTTGCCCTGTCACGTAAAGGGGTAGCTTGCATCCTCCTGCTCTGAGCCCCAACCTCTTCTACTGCTGCTGCCATCCCATAAACTTGCCTAAGTTTGTTTCTCTGTTTTATTTATTGGTTTATTTATTCTTTCAAACTTATTTATTTATTTATTAAAATCTATATGCCGCCCCCTCCTGCTATAAGCATCTCAGGGTGGCTAACAGCATTTTAAATGAACCCTTCTCCTAAGGCCCAGGGCAGTTTCCAAATGAAGAACCATATAGGAAGCTTCCAAAAAGAAATATACAAAAATCCCCTTAAAAAGTTCACACAACCTCCTAGAGTCCCTCCATCACCCCATATCCCCACCTGCCAGACGCTTGACCAAAAAGAAAGGTCTAACATTGCCTCCAAAAGATGCTCAGGATCCGGCTCTGACGAATCTCCAGGGGGAATTTCACGGCAGTGGGGCAGCAACGGAGACCGCCTCTCTGTGTTCCCTCGTCGTAGGAACCTGGCTGGGAGTTGATACTTGCAAGAGAGTGCTCCTGGCTGACCCTAGGGATTGCGATGGAGCAGAGGCGTCGCTGGGTGGGAACAGGCCCTGGTGCAGAAGATGGAACGGGCTCCCTACTGGGATGCTCCACTACATGGGGGGGGTCTGGCTTGTGGCTAGACCTGCTGCACCTATTAGAGATAAGCCCCTGTGATGGAGCACAGTGGGACAGTCTTTCAAATATGAAGGTAGCAGGGACCTTACAAGGATCTCAGCTTGGGAAGAGCAGCTAGCCCCCCCGACCCCCCTGAAGATCTGCTCCCTGACCCTGTTGTCCCCCCCTGCCCCTTGTTTTTACATTGCTCCCATCCGCAGTCCCCCGTGTCCCTTCAGGTCCCCTGAAAAAGGCGAGGAGAAATCGCCAGCAGTTGGGACCATGGGGAATTCCTTGATGCTGGGGGGCTAGGATAAGGGGAATTCCTCATTCCCACCCCCTCTGCTAAGGCTCAGACTGGGTGGGGGTAGAAATACCCTGCTCCCTTGGACTGGATGGAGCTGGGGGGAATTCCTTGGGTTGCCGAACCTCCCCTTTAATCCAGGCTGCTTATGGAAAATACATGGTGCAGGGCTACATTGGACCCAATGCAGCCCTGCACCATGTATTTTCCATAAGTGTCCTGGATTAAAGGGGAGGTTCGGCAACCCTAATCCCCCATTCCCACTGCTGAGGATGTGGCCTTAAATTTCAAGGGAGAGAATCTCCTATAGTCTTCTCTCCACACTCTCGTCACGTTGTCGGCAGGGAGTAATGGAATAGCTGCTGCTGCTTCTGTGGTTGGACGTCTCAGTGATCGACATGAAAATCAGCCCTCTGTGCCTTTAAAAATTAGCCAAGGTCCCTTTCATTCCTGCAGAGCTTGGATCATTTATTCAGAGCCCGGGTTCGTGACATGAGAGAAGATGGTAGAGACCTGTACTGGCTTGGCTGCAACAATTAGCCCTCTGGTCATCGTCATCTTCTCTTTTCAATAGGATGTTTTCCAGGAGCAAGGAACAAAAACCAAATGTCACTTTGCGGTAGAAGTAGGAAACAAACCAAAAGCCCAATTAACAATCCTGTTTATCCCCCGTGTCCTCTCTGCAATTCGAATGAAAAATATCAGCCTTCCCTCCCTGTCCCCCTGTCCGCAATAACCTTGATGACTGGTCCCCTGCCCTGCCTTTCTGCTCCACACTCTGCTCTGCTTAATCACTGCATTGCTGCTCTCAAGGCTCGCTCTTTGTCATTTATCTGCATTGACTTTTTGGCATCTGTTGTCCCAGAGTATGTGACTAATCTGAGTCATTCTTCACCTGGATGTGTTTTTCTTCACTATTTACTGCTGGTTCCCATTTAGCATCGCCTGGTGCACATGGGAATCCTACTTTCTGGGCACTCGACAGGGCGGCTCAGCTCAGGAAACGGCACAGCACTGCATTGCACTGGCCAACTTCTTGCTGCCGGAGGCAGCACCATTCCTGGACACTTGTGTTACAATTTACCAGGCCCTTTTAGCTTGGTTTGCTATGAGAAAAATACAGATAAAAGAGGGAGGCTCGGAGGGAGACAATCTATGGATGGGGGTCTCAATCATCCTGATGGATAACTGATCTACTTTGCATGTCTCTGTTGCTGTCGCAGAGTGGGATCACACACAAGCAAAACATTGCCCTGTAGCAGGATGAGCTAGCGAGCTTCACCTGCACATGCTCTGGCACTGATTACTTGGCTTCCAGAAGAGGCTCAGTTACAGGGCTTGACCATCCCAGGCTTCTGGGGCTAATTGGTCACAAGATAGGGTGAGGGATGGTCAGGTGACCAGAAGCCCTGAACATTAAGGCTGGACTTGAGAGTCAAACACCGCTTTTACACATGACAAAAATGGGTTCTTATAAGTGCCCGAGATAATACCAGGTGTAAACCCCTTGGTTTACAGAGGATCTGTGACAGATGAAGCAGGAGGGGCGGCGGTTGGAGCGACAGTGGCACTGTACTACTCGTACTGAAGCCGACTGATTGCAGCATAGATGCAGTTTCAAAGCCTATGCTGTAGCTGTGCGGGCAGCAAAGAAGGCGTTCTGTGCTACCCTCATAGCATCTGCGAAGTCGCGTCCAGCTGAGATTTTCCAGGTGATGCAGAGGCTGGTCAGCCTGCCTCCCTCTGCCTAGAACTGGAATCTTCCAGTACTCGCTGTGACATGTTTGTCAACTTTTTCGTGGATAAAATCCCTTGGATTCGTCACAACTTCGATGCTGCGCTTATAGCAGTGGGTGAACCTGAGGCTGTGGAGGCCCCGCCTTGTTTGATTTCATGGGATCAATTTCAGTGGGTGTCACCTGCTGATGCGGCGGATGTCCTTGGGGTGGTTAGAGCCACCTGTTGTGGATTAGATCCATGCCCATCCTGACTGGTTAAGGCCTGCCGGGAGACATTAGGGCCACTGCTGGCTGGGCTTGTCAATGCCTCCTTTAAGGAGGGCAGAGTGCCGGGCCGTCTTAAAGAGGTGGTGGTACGGCCTCTGCTCAAGAAACCATCGCTTGACATTGGGTCCCCTACCAACTATTGAACAGTCTCTAACCTCCCCTTTTTAGGGAAAGTTATTGAATGAGTGCTGGCTCGGCAGCTTCAGGGGCATCTGGATCAGGTCAGTTTTCTGGATCCCTCGCAGTCCAGCTTTTGCCCTGGGTTTGGCACTGAGACTGCGCTTGTGGCTTTGGCCGATGAATTAGATCAGGGCAGATCGTCTCTTTTGATTTTATTAGATCTGTCGGCAGTGTTTGATACCGTTGACCACGAGATGTTGGTGGCTCATCTGCAGGTCCGGGTCGGGGGGGGAGGAATTGTTCTTGAATGATTCCGCTCATTTCTGACCGGGAGAACTCAGTGGGTGGTTCTTGGGGTGTGTTCATCATCTACCCAAGACCTCACGTGTAGAGTCCTGCAGGTTCTGTTCTGTCCTGTTCAACGTGTATATGTAGCCTTTGGGTGAGGTTGTGAGAGGGTTTGGCGTACGATGTCATCAGTACACAACTTTATCTCTCTTTTTCTGCAGACCCAGACCCAGCAGTCTTGATGCTTACCCGGTGTTTGGTGGCTGTGGGGGATTGGATGAGGGTGAGCCGTCTGAGATTGAATCCCGACAAGACAGAGGTGATGCTGGTGGGTAGGGCTGAGGGGTGGTGGCTCCTGTCGTTGATGGGGTTTGCCACACTTTAGCTACTCAGGTCCGTAGTCTGGGTGTACTCCTTGATTCACAGCTCCACCTGGATTCCTAGGTGGTGGCTGTGGCGAGGAGCGCTTTTCGCCAGTTACATCTGGTGCGACGGCTACGGCCATAACTCTCAGACTCTGTCCTGGCCGCCATCATCCATGCCTTCATTACCTCTAGATTGGACTACTGCAATACACTCTATGTGGGGCTACCCTTGGTGATGGTCCGGAGGCTGCAGCTGGTACAGAATGCGGCGGCCCGTCTCCTGACATGAACGGGTTGTTGCGAGCACATTACACCAGTGCTCCGTTCCCTGTACTGGCTGCCTATTGCCTTCTGGGCTCGATTCAAAGTGTTGGTAATTATTACTTATAAAGCCCTAAACAGCCTGGGCCCCACTTACCTGTGGAACTGCCTCATGCCCCAGGCCGTGCAACGGCCCTTGCGGTGGACTGGGGACACCCAACTTGAGGTCCCTGGGTGGCAATAATGGGGAGGGTGTTCTCGGTGACCCAGGGCTGGCCTTAGAGTATGCGGGGCCCAGGGTGGGGAACAAAGGCCGGTGAGCCTAGGGGCGCTCCCCGGCACACGGGGTGCACCCAGGTTCGGTCTGGGAGTGGCGCGCTACCCAGGCCTGGGCTCAGGAATGG
>QEPC01002047.1:888777-900107 GCA_003113815.1 Sphenodon punctatus
TTTACTGTCTGCCCTCCCCGCAGACTCCTGCCTAACTGCAATGAAGCCAAGCACGTGCACCTGAGACTTCACATCTGCTTGAATATTATTCATCCCTTGTCTCTCCCTATGTCCCCTCTCCTTGTCTCCCCCCTCCGTGTCTATTAGATTGTAAGCCATAGCAGGGACCGCGTCATTCTTATTGTTCTGTAAAGCGACAGGTATACAGCTGGTGCTACACAAATGCTTATAATAATTGATAATTGTTCATTAATAATTAATAATATAATTAATACTTGCTAATTAATAACTAACATTTAAAAATTCACGGAAGGAGTCAGAAGAAGGAATTAATCTATTGTGTTATATATCACAGTTTGCTGTAGAATTAATAATTCAAGTGCTTGGAATATTTCCTCAAGATCGCCAGCTACAGTGCTGCAGTATGAAGAATGGACTTTGGGCCTCTGGTTAGTCCTGTAGGGTAGAGAAATCCCTGGGTCCAGTATTTGTATTGACTTTTGTAGAACAACTCCCCCGGGGGGAGGCTCTGGATGGCCAGAATCCCCACTTCTTACTTAAGATCCTTCTCTGGGATGTCCTAGTATAAAAAAACAAGAGCCCAAGGCCTGGAAGTTGGCTTAGATGCAGAGAATTAGGTGTTATTGAGAAAATGAGGAGAGATGCTATAAAGGCTGGATCAATTCCTTGCTCCTGCCACAAGTTTTGTGCGTGTGTGAGCTTGGGCAAGTCATTCTCTGTGCCTCTCTTTCCCCTCTGTGAAATGGGAATAACAGTACATTCCCAGCCTCATAGATGTTGTGAGGCTGACGTCTGCTCGGTCTGGATCTGTCAGCAGGAGCCCGAGAGCCAGACCTGGGGTGTGTGACTGGCAGAAATCTTTTCCTGCCCCCAGGAATACATTTCATTTCGGGTTTTTTTTTTTTCCCCTTCATGAAACATCCAAGTTGTAGACAACTCAGCGTAGGGCATTCTGAGGCCTGGGGGCTGTAATTATATATCGGTGCCTGGCTGGTGGGGCTTGTGCATGCTCAGGATCTAACTGAGCACCATATTTGGGGTTGGAAGGAATTTTCCCTTTGGGCAGATTGGCAGCGGACTCTGTGGGTGGTTTTTTTTGTTTTTGTTTTGCCTTCCCCTGCAGCATGGGTGTGGCTCACCTCTTTGAGACATCTGGAAGGAGCTTTCTTTCTATAAAATTGCTCCCTGCTATTTCAGGCATCGGTGTGCTCTGGTTCGACCCAGTCTCTACTTGCGGCAGATTTTTTAATAGCATCGGTTTCTTGTTGGATAGATTCTTTTCTGTGCCAGTAGCTTGGGCATGTGAATCCGGCATTGGTGCAGGGGGCTGGACTGCACGACCCTTGAGGTACCTTCCAGCTCAGTGACTCTGTGCTGGTAGTTTTTACACAGGCAGTAATCCGGATTAAGCATATCTTAATTTGAATTAAGGTGATTGTGTGAACACTTTACTCCAAATTACTAAACCCGGATTCAAAATTTAAAATGAGTTCTGGAAACATAATAATTGATTATTGATGATCAATGATCACACCTGCAGTGTACCTGGCATTGTACAATCAATAGTTATAGGCAGATCCCTACCCCCAGTGCATTCATGAGGTTGAGAAGTTGCAGGTGCACATGCTTCATTTAGGCTGTTTTTACATGGACGGTGCAGCAGCGCCGATGGGTGTGGCTGGGTGGGTGAGCCGGCGGCGCCGAACAGGGAGACATTTACTCGGACAGCACCTCAGGGGATCGCGGGAAGGAAAGGGGAGGGGCCAGCAAACACCCAGCGGCCAAACACCCATCCCGGGAAGCACCCAGCAAACACCCATGCAAGTACACGGCCAGCCGGGAATGGCAGGGAAGCCCCACCCGGCACAGCGATGGCACAACATGGCCGACCGAGGGCAAACGAAGCCATGCCCAACCCAGATGAGATAGCCTTCTATCTGGAAACAAAGGCCCCTGCATGTGGCAGGTATTTGATGATGTGTGCACGATTTAATGCTTTACCAGCAAATGTCCTTCAGGGGCGTCTATCTGGATTGGGCTTTGCAGATCGGTTATGCCCCTTTGATTCTCTTGAGGTAGAGACAGTGCAGCATATTTTTTTCAGCTGCCCAATGTATAACTCTATTAGAACTCTTTTTCTGTCTCCTTTGTTAGAGAGAGACCCTGGTCGAACAGATTTAAATTGGTTATGGTTGTGCTTTGAATGCCCCTGACTTTATGCACACCACTATGAAGTTCTTGACACAGGCATTTGTCATTAGAACTAGATTTCTAATGGTGCAGATAAGAATAAGTCAGGCTTTCCTCTTATTATTATTATTATTATTATTAAACATTTATAAAGCGCCAGTAACAACCTGGCGCTGTACAGAACATATAATCAGCTGTGGTCCCTACCTGTGGCTTACAATCTAAAAGACAAGGAGGGGGAGACAAGGAGAGGGGACAGTGGGAGAGACATGGGAGAAGACAAACAAACATTCAGGCGGATGCGAAGTCTCAGGCGCGTGTACTTGGCTTGGTTACAAGGTGGTCGGTAGCAGCAGTCAGCAGAGGAGGGCCGACAGTAAGAGCAAGGGGAAAGACTAGAGGGCATTGGGAAAGGCAGCATGGAAAAGGTGGGTCTTGAGGAGGGATTTGAAGGAGCGGAGGGAGGAGGCGAGGCGGACGTCGGCAGGGAGGGAGTTCCAGGCATGCGGGGCAGCGAGGGAGAAGGGACGAAGGCGGTTGGGCGAGCAGGAGAAGCGAGGGAGAGCGAGGGAGGGGACAGCGGAAGAGCGGAGAGCGCGCGCAGGAGCGCGTAGGGCGATTAGGTCCGAGAGGTAAGGGGGAGCTTGGTCATGGAGCGATTTGAACGTGAAAACCAGGAGTTTGAACAGGATACGTTCCGGAAGGGGGAGCCAGTGAAGGGAGAGGAGGAGAGGCGTCACATGGTCGAAGCGACGGGCAGAGTGAATGACCTTGGCGGCAGAGTTTTGGATCGCAACAAGGGGGGACAGGTGGGAGCGAGGGAGGCCAGCAAGGAGGAGGTTGCAGTAGTCGAGGCGAGAGATAACCATGGCATGAACAAGGATTTTGGCCGAGGAGACAGATAGAAAGGGGCGAATGCGGGCAATGTTGAGGAGAGCGAATCGGCAGGATTTGGCCACAGAGTCAATGTAAGGTTTAAAGGAGAGGTGCGTGTCAAAAATGAAGCCCAAGCTGCGGGCACGGAGAACAGGACGGATGGTGACCCCATCAATGCAGACGGTCAGGTCAGAGGGAGAGGAGGGGGATGGAGGAAAAATGAGGAGTTCAGTCTTGGCCATGTTCAGTTTGAGTTGGCGTCGGGACATCCAGGCGGAGATATCAGAGAGGCAGTCGACGAGGCGTGAGCGGACAGAGGAGGAGAGAGAGGGGGTAGAGAGATAGAGTTGGGTGTCATCAGCATAGAGATGGTATTGGAACCCGTGGGAGGCAATAATTTCACCAAGGGACCGGGTGTAGATAGAGAAGAGGAGAGGGCCAAGGACAGAACCTTGGGGAACCCCAACCGAGAGGGGAAGGGAGGGGGAGGTCGACTCGGGGAGGGAGACATTAAAGGAGCGGTCAGAGAGGTAGGAGGAGAACCAGTCAAAGACAGAGCCACGGAAGCCCAAAGAGTAAAGCGAGTCCAAGAGGAGCGAGTGGTCGACAGTGTCAAAGGCAGCAGAGAGGTCAAGGAGGACAAGAACGGAGTAGTGGCGCTTCGATTTAGCGACAAGTAGATCATTGGTGATCTTGGCCAGGGCAGTTTCAGTAGAGTGGAGGGGGCGGAAGCCGGACTGGAGAGGGTCCAGGGAGGAGTTGGCAGAGAGGAGGTTCAGGCAGCGGGAGTAGACGACACGTTCCAGGAGCTTCGAAGCAAAGGGAAGGAGGGAGACCGGCCGGTAACTAGAGGGATCGAAAGGGTCCAGGGTAGGCTTTTTGAGGATGGGGGAGACAGTGGCATGTTTGAAGGCAGAGGGGAAGGAGCCTGTGGAAAGGGAGAGATTGACGACATGCAGAAGGGGGGGAGCGACAGTGGGAGCAATAGAGGTCAGGAGGCGGGAGGGGATCGGGTCAAGGGGGCAGGTGGAGGGGTTGGATGAAGAGAGAAGAGCAGAGATTTCCTGGAGAGAGGCAGGAGGGAAGGATGCGAGGAGGGAGGGGGGCGGGGGGCGGAAGAGGGCGGGAGGCAATATCCCGACGGATCTTGTCAATCTTGGAGGTGAAGAACGACGCAAGATCCTGAGCAGCAAGGGAAGAGGGCGGAGGAGGGCAGGGGGGTTTGAGAAGGGAGTCGAAAGTAGAGAAAAGGCGGCGAGGGTCGCGGGAGAAAGATTCGATCCTAGAGGCATAATAGCGATGCCTAGCTAGGGAGATAGCCGAGGAGAGGGAGGAGAGGGAGAATTTGTAATGGAGGAAGTCAGGGAGGGAGCGGGATTTGCGCCAGAGGCGTTCGGCAGCCCGGGCGCAGGAGCGGAGGTAGCGGATGGCAGGGGTAAGCCAGGGGCGGGGGTCGAGGGGGCGGACGGGGCGAGCAGAGGGGGGGGCAAGAGAGTCAAGGGTCGAGGAGAGAGAAGCGTTGAGAGCAGAGACAGCAGAGTCAGGGGAGGAGGAGGCGAAAACGGGGGGGAGAAGGGGGGAAAGATGTGCGGCAAACTCCGAGGGAGTAAGGGCCTGCATATTGCGGAAGGGGCGCATAGAGGGGGAGGCGGAGGGGGGTCGGTGGGAAAGGCTGAAGGAGCCGAGGAAGTGATCAGAACTAGGGAAGGGGTCAAAGGAGAGGTCAGTTAGAGAACAGTTTCGAGTGAAGACGAGGTCGAGGGAATGGCCGTCAGTATGAGTGGGGGAGTCGGTCCAGAGTCGGAGATTAAAGGAGGAAGCGAGAGAGAGAAAGCGGGAAACAGAGGGGGCGGAGGGCGTGTCAACGTGAATGTTGAAATCACCAAGGATAAGAGTGGGGATATCATCGGAGAGGAAGAAGGTGAGCCAGGATTCAAAGTCCGGGAGGAAAGAGGAGAGGGAACCCGGGGGGCGGTAGATGACAGCAACCCGAAGGTGTAGAGGGGAGTATAAGCGCACAGAGTGGGCCTCAAAGGAAGGGAAGGAGGAGGAGGGGGGAGGGGAGAGGGTTTTGAATTGGCAGTGCTTAGCAAGGAGCAAGCCCACACCACCACCCAGGCCCTCAGGGCGGGGGCGGTGAGAGAACGACAGGCCCCCGGAGGATAGAGCAGCCGGGGTAACAGAGTTGGAGGGCGTGATCCAGGTTTCCGTAAGAGCCAGGAGTTGAAAGGGGCGAGAGAGGAAGAGATCGTGGATGAAGGGAGCTTTAGCCACGGACGAGCGGCAGTTCCAGAGGGAGCAGGAAAAAGGCAATTGGTGTTTGGGAAGGCAGGGGATGCGGATGAGGTTGGGGGATGGGGAACGGCCGGGTTTAGGCCTAGGGGGAATGGGTAAGGGGGGATGAGGGTGGGGAGGGGGGATGGGCGTGGGTGAGGATAAGGGGTAGGTTGGCTGGAGAAAGGCTGCTGGTGAAGGGAGAGGGAGAAGGAGGGGGTGCGTGAGAGAGGCTAGAAGGAGGGAGGTGAGAGAGGGCGAGGAGGTGAGGGAGGTATAGGGAGGCATCATAGGTATTACCTGTTCAGTATCGGGGGGAGTCCAGGCCTGCAGGTGTCGTGTGCGTGCTGTCAGGGGGGTGGCCCCTCGCTGTCCTCGCTCCGGCCGCACAACGGCCACAAAACGGCCAGCGCCCTTTTGTCGCCGCCCAAGGGCTGCCGCCCGCTGGGCGCGGGCGTGCACCTTTGGCTTGTGGCTATGGGGTGGGGCCCTGCTCACCTGGAGGGGCTTTCTGGGCGCTGCAATGCCTGCTGGGGGCTTTCTGGGCGCTGCAATGCCTGCTGGGGGCTTTCTGGGCGCTGCAATGCCTGCTGGGGGCTTTCTGGGCGCTGCCCTCTTAGAGGGGCCTCCATCTTTGAAGAGCTTTTGGCTGTTGAGCCAGCGTGTAGGTTTTCTGTTCGTGGGTCTATGGGTAAACCCCAGTTGTCTGAATGTGGCAAGTCCAGTTAAAAGTTTATACCTAGGGTGTATTTTATGTAAACATATTACAGAATTTTTTTTAGGGCCCGAGATGGGCGATATTTAAGAACTTGTACTTATGTATTGTCTTTATGTTGTTTGTTGAGCAATGGCCTACGGCTACGCTGCAATAAATTCAATTCAAATTCAACTAGATTGACGAGATCGCAAACCTTGGAGGAGGTGCGAGGGGATAATCATGGCACACAGCAGACATCCCACCCCTAGCTAATCTACTGGTGTGATATTGTGTACGTTTAATCTAGCTGTAACATACTTGGATTAGCTGGTGTTAACAGTAAGGTCCTAGTTGCATAAACTAAGGGTATTTATATGTGATTTTTATGAGACCTCATGCTGCTCTTTGCTCTGTGTTCTTTACATATATTACATATCGCACACCCTGTACTGGGGGGGAGATGCATGGAAATGCACTTCACAGATGGAAGGGCTATGGCCAATATTCAAATATTATTTTTATTTTAGTTATCTTATCTTATTTTGAATAGTTCCTTTGAGGAATGTATAGAGTTTTATGTTTTATACTGTTTTGTAAATGACTATGGCTTATGGCCACGTAAATAAATCGTTACTTTAAAAAAAAAAAAAAGCTATGCAACGTGGCCCCGCCCCCAGGACCCGCGCGGACGGGGCGGGAGGGAGTGGGATGACAGCCGCTACAAAGGAGCCGGCTCCCCCCAGCCCCAGCACAGAGCCCAGACAGCCCAGCGCCAGCCCCACCCCACCCCAGCAGAGCGGCACACCCCCCCAGCAGGCAACAGACGCACACAGGGATGGGCACATGGGCCAGGGGGGAGGGAAGGCACCCACACAACACAGGCAACACCCCAACACCTCCCGCAGAGGCACCCGCACAAGGGGAGAGGTCAAAGCAAAGCACAACACGGACACACCGGGAAGGAACACAAAAGCCTTTAATAAAATGGGGAAACTGCAACAGGGGGCAACAACAACAGGGCAGGGAGGGGGATGGGGCAACAGAAGGGGGGGCAGCAACAGCAGCGGCAGGCCCGGGACAACACCCAGTCAATAGGGCCAGCGACCCCGCGCCCGGCACCAGCGCTTGGCCTGCGCGTGATCCAGCCAGTGCAGCTGCTCCAGGACGTGCAGGAGGAGCTCCAACAACTCCCTCTGCTCCCAGGTCTGCTCCGTGATCATGGCTTGCACTGAATGGGACAGAGGGAGAGGAGACAGCCATCAGAGCCGGCCCCGGGCACCAAGGAACAGAACCCCCCACAGAGGGACACAGGCACAGGGCCCAGCAAGCAGGCAGCACACTCACGGATGCCATCGAACAGCTGGCCCACCGCCCACATGTCCCACGCTGCCCGCTCCAGCTGCAGCACCATCGCGCCCAGGCACAAGATCGCCAGCAGCACAACAGTAGCTGCAGGAGAGAATGGACAGGGCAATGGGGAACGCCCGCACCAACGGGCCCTGGGAGGGCCGGGGGCAGCAACAGCACCAGGGGCACACCCCACACACTGACAGCTAGCACCCGGAAGAGCACATGGACCCCTGCATAAAGGGGGATCGATTGGGCCAAAGGCCGGGGCCACCACAACCCCTACTCATGCTCAGCTGCCCAGCGCCCATGGTGCCACCGCTCATCCATCACCACCACCATAGACGGCCTGCACCAACAGGGGGCAACAGCAGAGGGGAGGGGCAGGGCCACACCAATGCACAGCTGAGTCCAGGGGGTGCCTGGCTGACTCTCACCGCCAATACCACCCCTTGAGCAAGCCCAGGCAGCAGCGCCCAGCAGGGAAGCCGCCAGGGGAATACACACCACACAACAGGTGCCCACCCCACAGGCCCAGAGCCCACCAGTATACACCAAGCACACCCCCTGCACACAACCACACAGATGGGGGCAGGAGGGCTGCCAAGGGGATGGGGCACCCAGCCGCCACAGCAGCAACAGAAGCAAGGCAGGACAGACCATCACATAGCAGCAATTTACTGGCGCCATGGGAACGGGGTCCCCCCAAGCACAGAGAGGCAGAGCAGGGGGGCACAGGTGGACCCATGGCCGGGTAAGAAACGCACAACAGGAGGGCACAGGAGCGGCCGCGCAGAGCAGGTGAGGGCACCAGGGAAGCCCCAGTGGGAAGGAGCAGCGGTCACCCACAGGGGGCGATGGGGTCTAGGGAACCAGGTGGTAGCCAACAGCGATGCAGATGGCAGTGCACAGCCCGATTGGAGGCACGGGGGGGGCGGGGAGACAATGCACCATCCAGGGCACTGAGGTGGCTGCGAGTGGGTGGTGGTGAGGGGCAGCTCATGGACGGTCCAGTGAGCGCTCCCAGGGTAGACCCTCCCATGTGAACAGGCCCCTTCGGAAGCCTCGGGAGCGTATATGAGCATCCACCAGGAAGTGGGGAAGGAGCAGATCCTCTCCAGTGTCTGTAGCCTGCACAGCTGGAAGGTCCATCACCGATCGAAGGGCGGTGAGCTCCGCAGTGGAGGGGTCCCCGGTCTGGAGCAGGCCACCAACCTTGGGTGACAGCAAGCCCAGGTCCCACAGGAGGGCCCCCATGTCCGAGGGCACACGTGGGATGCCATGGGCATGCAGGAGGCTGCCGGTGTACAGGGAAGCAACAGGGGAACCCCCAGACAGCAAGGTGAGGCCAAACCCGGGTAGCTCCGTCAGCAGGCGAGCCGCAGTTAACTCCGTAGCGGTCCACGGCACGACAATGGTGGGTGGGTGCCCCTAAGGAGGCTGGCACAGGGTGGGGGGTGAAGCCGAGCTCGAGGGAACGGCCCTGGCATGCTGGGGCCCCGACCTGGTGAACCATCATCCCCATGTACCGCAACAGGAGCCGGAAGCCATCCTCCGCCAAAAGGGGGTCACCCACCAACAGCTGCACGTCGGGGCTCAGCCAGAGGGCCGCCAACAGCAGGTCTGCACAGGAAGACCACCCCTCCCGTACACCCCTGGCTGAGGGCCCTGCAGAATGACCGGACATGGCAGGAGTGGGGCCCGCTCTGGTGAAGCAACAGAGAGGAGACAGAGGGCTGCCGCAACTGGGACGAGCACAGAACAAGTGGCTACCCTCGCCCACAGCCGGCCTTGCATGCCAGAGATAGCCCGGCCCACTGTGGACTGGGTGCCGCAACCCATACACAGGACAGAAGGGATGCAGCACAGGTGCCGAGAGATGAAGGAGGCCATGGCCAAGGAGCCGAGCCAGGCATTGTATCCACACCATGCACAGCTGCAGCATGCAAAGGCAGACCCTGGCTGGGGGACTGTAGTGCGGTTGCGGAGGCAGGGGTACTCTGGGGTGAGCGCTGTCCCATCCCCCCATGGCAGGCATGCGGCTGACACACTCGCGGAGATGCTCAGCTGGGCCCGGCACCCGGTTGCAGCTCCAGCACACCCCCAGTGCAGCACCAATCGGTGCCCTGTTCCCACTGGCCTACACAGTACATAAGGAACCCGCTGCAGGTGGTCGGGTGTGGGGCGGAGGGGCTGTATCACAGGATCGAGAAGCACACAGAGAACGGCGACCCCGGGCTGGGTGGACACAGAGGAGCTCCTGCGATACCAGGGGAGAGTGGGCTGAGGCCATACAGTAGAGCACGCTGCGGCCATGGCATGTGCCAGCGGAGGGTGGCTCGGAGTGGGGAGCTGCAGAACCATGCTGCCAGGGGACGAGGACCCACAGCCTAGGGACGTGCTGCTGCATCTCCTGGGTGCAGCCCTCCTGCTGCTGCACATGCTGCTACAGCAGATAGCCCTGCTCTGCCTGCCGGGTCGATGGTCTGTCCTCCTGGGGGTACGGCGGCAGAGGGCAGCAAACCTCAGGAGGGCGGCGATCGTGCGATGGGGAAGGCGGGCGGCCGTCCGATGTCGTGCCCTGTTGGGCTCTATGGTGTCCCAGCAAGGCCAGCTCATCCTAGCCCGATGGACCTTCAATGTGTATGCCCGCCGCATGACCCTATCGACCCTGTGACGGTACTGGTCATGCTCCTGCACTAACGACTGGTGGGAGAACATGTTGGCCACCTGGACGGACAGGGAATAGTCGGACCACTTCCGGATGCCCCATTCCCTCCTGACCCGCTTGGAGGAGCTCCTCAACCCCCACCTCGGGAGGCGGGAAACCAACACGCGCTTCCCGTGGCCACTAGGGATGCGTGCGGCCATGGCGGTGTGACGGCTGGCCACCTCGGATTCCTGTAGGAGCGTGGGCGAGCAGTTCGGGGTGGGCACTGGCCACAGTGAACACGGTCCTTCATGATGTGTGTGATCTGCTCGTGGCGCTCCTCTTGGAGCAGGTCATCCAGCTCCATGACCCCAAGGAGGTGATGCGTGGGTTCGAGGAAATGGGGTTCCCACATTGCATCAGGGCCATTGACAGTACCCACATCCCCATCATACATCCCCCTCATGCAAAGATTGACTACATGAACCGAAAACAGGCCTTCTCCATCAATCTGCAGGCCGTAGTGGATCATAGGGGCCTATTCATAGATGTGTACACATGCCAGTCGGGGCGGAGTCATGATGCATGTATCCTGCGTGCCTCCCCCTTCTATGACAGCTCAGCAGCACTTACCATCTGCTTGCCATCCGTTGTTCCTGGAGGTTTGTCCTGCTGCCGTTGCTGTCCCGCTGGCTGGAGGGGGTTCCGAGACATCTGTAAAGGAAGGGGGTTGTGAGTGGGGTTTGGACTGGCTCCCCCTCCCCTCCCCCCCCGCGCTCCGGTGACCAGAAGTGCGGAGAGAGAGTTAAAAGGACTGCCGGCGGCAGGACAAACCTCCAGGACTCCTTCGGGGCATGGAGGGGATAGAGGGGGAGAGTATGGGGGATGAGGGAAATGCAGGGGTAAGGGGATGTATGGTGGAGATGGAGGAAGAAGAGCAGGTAGGACTAGAGGTACTCCCTGAGAAGTCAAATAGGGGAGTGAAGGGGGAAGAACTGTTGGTATGTAGTGATGAGGGGAAGGAGAGAGGGGTTGTTGAGGGGGTGGCTTGGATGGGGTTAGGAGTTCAGAAAGGAGCAGATGAGGAGGTTGATACAGTTATGCTCACTGATACAGGATTGGTGGGGCCGCCTCCTCCCGGTGAGAGAGGGATTGAGGTGGTGAGAGTTTCCCTGGTGGCAGCAGGGAACGAGTGGCGAGAATGTGGGACCTTCCCCATGGTGATGGGGGAGGTCATAGAATGGGATATTGGGGATGCATAAGGGGGGTGGATTT
>QEPC01002047.1:905195-946442 GCA_003113815.1 Sphenodon punctatus
CTAGAGGTACTCCCTGAGAAGTCAAATAGGGGAGTGAAGGGGGAAGAACTGTTGGTATGTAGTGATGAGGGGAAGGAGAGAGGGGTTGTTGAGGGGGTGGCTTGGATGGGGTTAGGAGTTCAGAAAGGAGCAGATGAGGAGGTTGATACAGTTATGCTCACTGATACAGGATTGGTGGGGCCGCCTCCTCCCGGTGAGAGAGGGATTGAGGTGGTGAGAGTTTCCCTGGTGGCAGCAGGGAACGAGTGGCGAGAATGTGGGACCTTCCCCATGGTGATGGGGGAGGTCATAGAATGGGATATTGGGGATGCATAAGGGGGGTGGATTTTTCTGATGATCTTGACTGTTATATTTAAACTTGCTGTGCTTGATCTTTTTTGTATTTAAAATGTTGAATTTTTTGTATTGCTCTAGTTATTATTATGTTAATTGTTTATTGCCTTGGGGTTCCCTGTGCGGACTACAGCCCCAGATTGTGGATGTATTGTGTTGTAAGCCGCCTCGAGTCCTTCGGGAGAGAGGCGGGGTATAAATTAAAATGGAATGGAATGGAATGGAATGTACGCATGTTTGACAGGGAGATTGCCCCTATCCTGTACCGCGTGATAGAAGGGGTTCCCATGGCCCCTGTTGTGATAGGGGACCCCGCCTACCCGCTCAGCCCGTGGCTCATGCGGGCCTATCCAGTAGCGCGTAACTCAGACCACCGCCTGTTCAGTGAGCACCTGTCGTCCACACGCAGCATGGTGGAGCGGGCCTTCGGGCTCTTGAAGACGCGTTGGAGCCTCCTGATGAACAGGAGCCAATTCGACCTGGACCACACCCCCATTCTCGTCCTGACAGCGTGCATCCTGAACAATGTATGCGAGACAGGGGGTGCTGCCCTGGACAACCCACCACCGGTGCACAGGCATCTGCCACCGCATCGTTGCCCAGGCAGCCGAACGCCGGGCAGGGCCCGACCCACACTCATGTCCATAGGCCTGTGAACCCCTTCAAGAAAGCTGGGTACTACCCTTTACCTGCAACCATGCCTCTGTTCCATGTGTGGGCTAGGGGGTCCCGGGAATGGGCCCCGTGGGTTGCCTGGGTGCGAGCGCCCTCCCCTTGCTGTCGGCCACGGGGTGCTTAGCCCCTGCAAAGCCCTGCCAGTCAACACTCACTGGCTCGCCTGTGCAGGTTCAGTGTACACCTGTTCCAGCCACCTCCACTGCATGAGGCCTCACTGGGCTGGCCCCCGGCCCCATCAGCTGGGCAGGGACTGTACAGAGCCCTCAACATGCCGGTGCCCCCCTGAATGCCGCACTCCCCCCCCCCGGCCACATGTCCCAGAACAGATGAAGTGACTGCAAGGTAGAGGTACAACACATTTATTGGAGGGGGAACTGTACAATGGAAGGGGGTGGGGGTTAATGTCTGGGGTGCCCTCTCCCCCTCTTGGCCACACCACCGGGGCTCACAGGCCAGCGTGCCATAGCTACAGCTGACCGCAGCACTCGCCAGATGGATGGCCCGGCCTCCCTGTCATCCACTGGCCGCTCCACACGGGCCTCCGCTGACGGTCCCTGCGTGGAGAAACAAGAATGGGGTAAGGGAACCTCGTGTGCACTTATCTCTGTCCATGTCAGGGCCCGGACCACTGGGTGCCCCATGGTCCCTGTGGCCAGTAGGCCTGTGGGTGGTGGGGGTGCGCGTGAAGTGTAGTGGTCTGGCGCTCGGATCCCCGGGGCGCTTCCTCCCCCTGTGGGATGGGGCTGTCTCCTCCCACTTCCTGGCTGGCCTTGCCAGGGGCACCTCCCCCCCTGCTCTGTGGGGTCTGTCGGGGGGTGTTGCGTGGTGGCCCTGCGCCTGCCCCTGGCGAAGGCGCTGCCGTGTGTGCGGGAGGCCATGATGTCCCCATCCATGCAGAGGAACTTGTCCAACTCCTCCTGGAACTCGGCTGTGTGCATGGCCTGGCCAGACTTGAGATTGTTGTCCTTGATATGTTTATATCTGGCCCTCAAGTCCTTTGCCTGCTGCATGCACTGGGTGCCATCCCTATTGTACCCCTGCCGCTGCATCTCCTGGGCGATGACTTCATAGACCTGTCTGGTCTTGTAGCTGCGCACCAGGTCATGCTGGACCCTTTTGAACCCCCACACATGTATGAAGTTCCTGATCTCCTGCCTGGACCAGGACTCCCCCTTTTGGAATCCACGTGTGTGGGGCCAACTGGCTTGGCGGCATGGGGCCTGCCCTGTGGATGTGGTAGCCATGGTGGTGGTCATGTCCTGTTGGGGGTAGTGCATTAGGGGTTACTCCGGGTCCTGCTGGCCCCCTCTGCGCACCTGTGGGGCCTGCCCCCCTCACCCCTTGGGGTTTCCCCCTGCTCACCTGGCTGTCTGGGGGGCCCTCGTTGGCCGTCGTCCTGGTGGTGCGGTGCTCCATTGTCTGGGAGCTGTCCTCTGGGGACGGGGGACTGGGTTATACACCTGCCCCCTGTCCTGTGTTTGCCGGCCCATGGTGCCAGGCCTGGGGCACGGCCCTCCCATTCTTGGGGTGTGTGTGTGTTCCCTTGCGCTCACCTCACTCTTGCTGCCACTCCTCGGGCCATGCCCCAGGAGAAGTGCTGGGCTGGGGGTCATTGACCAGGGGGGTCATCGGTGCGGCCCCTCTGCCCTGTGCCGGGACACGTGCGCTGTTACATCCTCGCGCGTTCCCTGGGCGGCTCCCGTGGACTTCTCGTAGGTCTTCCTGGTCACCATCGTGGGAACCCACGCGCGTGTGCCATGGTTCCGCCCTCCTTTATGGGCTCTCGGCCGGACAGCCAGTGTCCCCCTCCCCGTTGGAGTATCTGCGTGGCGGCGCGTGCGTGCCCCGTGGTGCCGGTGCAGTGGGGCTCCGCTGGTCCAGCCCGCGTGGGTGTGGGTGTTTCCACTTTTACACAGACCTCGGGTGTTGGACACCCATCTCTACCCACGGAGGGCTCTGGCTCCCTCCCGGCTGCTCCATGGGTGTTGGCGGGTGTTGGCAGGTGGGTTGGGAACACGCCCCCACCCACTCATGGCCGTTTACACGGACAATCTCCCGCCCATCCGATGGGTGTTTCCGGGTGTTCATGGGTGGGTGGCGTCCATGTAAATGTGGCCTTAGTTACAGGGAACTATTCTGAGTGAGGGGAAAGAGGACACAATTTCACTCATGACTAGCTAGGGAGATTGTAAGCTCTTGGGCAGGGACCATGTCTATCTTATTCTTTGTAAAGCACCAGGTACATCACTGGTGCTATATACATGCTTATAATAATAAGACCTGATGGCAGAGGTAGGTTTTCAAGAGGGATTTGAAAGTTGGGAGGGAGGGAGCAGAGCGAACTTATCCAAAGAGGGAGTTCCAGACATGAGGAGCAGCAAGAGAGAAGCGACGAAGAGGTTTAGAGGAGCAGGGATGCCGCAAGCAGGCAAGAATGGGGGCAAAGGAGAAGTGAAGCTCCTGGGCAGGAATGTGGTGATACAAGAGTGGAAAGATATAGGGGAGCAAAGCCATGAATTTTCAAGGATTTATTTTAATCCAGATTAAGCCCAAATTTAGTGTTCGTGTGAACTTTGAATCCAGACGAAGTACCAGACACCATAGAGTGCTGCAGATAGACATGTCTCCCCTCTGTCCATCCGTATCTCTATGACATCCTGCAGTTTTCCCAGCAGTCTTTGCTTGGCACACCGAATTAAAAATCCGCTGTGCCACAGTGAAGACCCCTCCATTTTGCAAGGTGACTACTGTATCTGTTGCTGTCACTGTACCCCCAGAAATCAGGGTGGAAGAGGATGCTGAAGTCTGGTTATTATTTATTGTTTATATAGTACCAGCAGTGTACCTGGCAGGGTAAAATCAATAGTTATAGACAGGTCCCTATCCCAAGGGGCTTACAGTGTAAGAGAAACAAGGGAGGAGGAGACCAGGGAGAGGTGAACATCGGGAGAGACAATGATCAGGGCCCCGATTCTTCCGCGGAATTTTTAAAAAAATTCCGCGGGAGTCAGGGGCCAATTCTGCGCCTTGGCGCGATTTACCATGCGGGGGGGGGGGCTTGGTTTGCCTCCTCCTCCCCCCGCACTGGTAAACCCTCAGGGCCTCCACTCCCCAGCTGCCGGGGCTTGCCCTCCCCAGCTGCTGGGGCGTGCTTGACTCCCACCCCCCCAAAAAAAACCCAAAGGATTTGCTTACCAGGGATGGCAGCAGCAGCTGCTCCGTCCAGCGTGCTCTTTTCCTGCTCGCACTTCCTGGCCCCTCCCGACGGGGCTCTCAGGGCGACGCAGCCAGATGACGTCATCCGGCTGCGTCGCCCTGAGAGCCCCGTCGGGAGGGGCCAGGAAGTACGAGCAGGAAAAGAGCACGCTGGACGGAGCAGCTGCTGCTGCCATCCCTGGTAAGCAAATTAAAGGGCCCTGGCAAGTGGGGAGGCTGGGGAGGGGAAGCCCCGAGGGTTTGTTCATTCCCCTTCCCCCGTAGAATCTCCTGCCCCGCGTCCCCGCAGCGCAGGCTGGAAATTCTGCGCTGGGGTAAGCGGGGCAGGAGATTCCGCGGGGGGAGGGGAATTCCGCGGGAAATCTGCGATTCGCAGACCCGCGGATCCCTCGGGGCCCTGACAATGATACATTCATGAGGTTGAGAAGTTGCAGTTGCACGTGCTCAACTTAGTTACAGGGAACTAACTTAGTAATGTAGGCCACTTTTACATGCGGTGCAAAAGCAGCGTCTCTGAAGTTGCGCCTTCAGGGAAAACCGGCGCAGTTTGCATGCTCTCCGCGCTACCGGAAGTGACGTGCTGCCCATTCTTGGCAGCGGCGATGGCAGTTGGAGATGCGGGGCTTTGAAGAGGTGCGTTCTGAAAGCCTCACTTTGCAGGTTTTCAGAACACATCTCTTCAAAGCCCCACGTCTCCAGCCGCTGCCGCCGAGAACGGGCAGCACGTCACTTCCGGTAGCGCGAGGAGCATGTAAACACTCCCCACGTGGCTTTATTCTTGAATGTGGGGCTCTGGAGGTGCTTCAAGCGCCTCATATAAAAGTGGCCTTAGATACTGAATGAGGGGGAAAGAGGATGCACCATGGGGTGCTGCACCATGGGATTTTGCAGTCTTCCTTGTGACTCCTAATCTGGATTAATTTGTTCACACTGTAAATCTGGATTCATTCTTAGTCCTGATTAAAAATGATTGTGTAAACAGTTACTGTGAGAGGAGTATATTTCCCCGGAAGGTCTAGTGAAGCACTGAAGCCAGCGCTGAAGCTGGCCCTGCGCCACGCTGCTGCTGCCACCGCCACCCACAATGCAGGTAAAAGGTGATCGGGGATTTTTAACCCAAAGTGCCAGTTCCTGATATCATCGGGAGGGCTCCCGGAGGAGAGCTGCCTCCTTCAGCAATAGCTCTGGCTGCCACTAGGCAGCCGGCGGTGCGGCGGCAGCCCGGAGCCCGCAGGTCCGGTGGTCCAGTTTTTTAAAAAAAATCCAGGCTGGGCACTGGCAGGGTGGGTGGGTGGTGTCCCCCCTTCCACCCTCACAGCCTGGGAGCGGGAGGGGGTAGGTTTGGGGGGGGGGTTTAATTGATTTCAATGGGGACACTTCCCCATTGAAATCAATGGAAAAAAAACGGTACCAGTAAACCGGTTTTACCGATAAAACCGATTTTTTTTAAACCGGTAAAACCGATACCCGTTTTTTTCAGTTTGGTCCCACCCTACAGCATATACCATAGAGACGTTGGGTATAAGGGAAGTAAAAAGTCTACCTGCAATTCTCTGTGGTGGAGTGCCTTAATACCGGAGTAGCCATTTACACAATCACTATTTCGGTATTATTTCATGCAGAATTAGACAAATCCTTGGAAATCACGTTGAACAACACCAGCGTAAAACCAGGAAACAGGAGTTAAAAACCAGGAAGCAGAAGGGATTTAAGCCAGCATGGCAATTCACACAGTCAGCTACAACCCAGATTTAGAGGGGTTAATGCCAGTATAGGATTGTGTAAAAACAGTCTCTATAATAACAGAGTCCCCCCCCCCGTCCCCTCCCCCATTGTCATGGTCCAGCACTCCACAAAGTGGATAACTGGGAGGGGCTCTCCTGGCTGAACAACTCAGCCTAAAACGCTATGATCTGCACCCGCCACTTCATTAGGGTCCCATTAGGTTTGGATTTGGCCACAGCTGTGTGGCTCAATAAAGATGACACATGGCTAGGGTACTTTGGGGGTGACAGACCTTAGAGAGTTGGAGGTGGCCCATGTTGGGAATTTCCATTTTGATGTACATTACAGTCCCTGGGATATTCAGCACAGGGGCTGCCACTTAGCACCGCAGTGAATCCTATTGAAATGAATGGGATGTTCCCCGTGCTAACAGCAGTGCTAAATTGATACATGTCCTAAGGATCAGGCTGGCAGTGCTGCTCCCTTTTCAAAGGAACGTTCGTCCTTTCAGTTGGGGGACTGGTGGCTTTAAAAGGCCAGATGATCCTAGGTCAGAAAGGGGAGGAGTGGGGTTAGGATGCATGGCATTGCCCCTCCCCTTTCTGGAACATCGCGACGTCACAGCACTTGTTGAGAGATGGGGTTACTGTAGACCTAGAACCTCCAAAGAGCCTGCATTCTTGGGCTCAACGCACTGTCCTGCAACAGTGTTTTTCTGTTGGGTTGGGACCATCCTTCTGACTCTCCATTTTAATTTCTCTGCCTGCCCATTTAGTGGCTTCTTGGCAGAGGCATTTCTGTGCAACAGGAGGGGCTCAATGAACCAGCTTTTCTTGTTTCACTCGGCCAGTGCATGACATGCACCTTCCCCTGGTGATGTTAATGAGTGAGCTGGCATGCATTGACTCACCTCCCTCTCTTCCCCAGTTTGGAGTCAATGTGCTGTGCAGCTGATTGAGGGCATTTTCACACGGAGAAACTAGTCCGGATTAGTTTTTATAAACTCTGGTGTTTATTAGTCTGCACTAACAGAGTGGTACCTTGTAGATGGACAATCTAGTGTGAACTAATTTCTAGTCTGGACTAGCTGTGTGAACAGAACATTGCCGTTAGTACGGTGCTTAGAGGCTCTGTGGATGTATTTCAATCCCACGCTGCTTTTCAACATTTTTCCGTCACAATGTTTTCTGACTGAAACATCACTTCATGTGATCGTACAAACCATAGAGGCATAAAATGCCTAGAGTCTTCCTAGGGGAAAGACTCTGCCCAGAGTCTTTCGCCAGCACCCTTTAATCCAAGCCCGCACCTGATTTAGCATTTCTGCTCCTCACCCCTTGTTATAATCACAATCCTCCTACAATGCAAACCACCAGGCCCTGGCTAGAGTTGCCACCTCTGCAATTTTTTTAAGGAACACTTATGAAAAATACGTTTTTTGGTGACTGAAACATCACTTCATGCGATCCTACAAACCATAGAGACATAAAATGCCTAGAGTGTCTGTCAGGTTTTTCCATTGGACTCTGTGGCAATAAGTACTGGATAGTCAACTAGTCTGGACTAGTAAGCTAGTAATTTAGATGGACATTAGTCCGGTCTAATTTAAGAACGGTTGTTATAAACCCCAGAAATTGGGGTTTTATAACAACCATGCTTATTTCTTAGTCCGGACTAATATTTATTTATTTATTTATTTATTTGCATTTTTTTTAACCGTCCCCTCATGCCTACGGCACTGTTGGCAGCTTTGAGATGGACAATTTAGTCCAGACTACATTCAATTAGTCTGGACTAACTGTCCATGTGAAAACGCCCTGAGCCAGCACTGGGATTCCTGGTTTGAACTGGAAGGGAGTTAGAAACCATTTGTAAACTTCAAAAGACTCCGGCCAGTTTGCCAAAAAGTTTAAAGATGAAATGATCCAGATTTGGGTTATGGCTTTAGGTCTGAAGGCCTGTTGCAGTTGCTCAGTTCTTCCTCAATCATTAGCCAGTTAGTTAGCTTGGGTGGGCCTCTTGGATGATCGCATTTGTCTTGAGCCCGATTGGGGGTTCATTTTTAGCCAGGTTTCTTTCTCTCTTAAAATCCGCATCACATAGTTTGTGTCTTGCGTGTGTGCGCACGTGGGCTTGGTGGCTCCCCTCTGTAGAACATTTGGGCTGCAATCCGGTTTCCCTTTCATGCAATAGCTGAAGGCCTGCCCCTCCCCCCTCGAGTCTGTTGTAAATTCTGCATCAGACAGCTAAGGGAACAGGGAGGGACCAGATGCCTTATGTGTGAAATGAAACCATATGCCAATGGTGCAGCAGAGAGGTTTGAGTTGACTGCACAAGTCTGAATTGAAGATCAGAGGCTCTCTCAAAAAGCCCCTATTAGAGTTTGCTTCAGAGTGACTCTTCCCTTGCAAGGCAGAGAGGAGTCTGAGAGCAGCTTAAAGCCTCTACTCTCCGTCTGCACCAGCCTTAGGAGGCTGAGTTTAGTCCTAAAGCAACCAGCGCAAGACCCTTTGCTGTGGGGAGGGCTGCTACAAATCAGAACAATCATTTTTGCAAATGAAATAAAATAAAGTTTCAGCATCACTTTCAAAATTTTGATTTTTCTGTTTCAATATTAACATTTTGGGAGTCAAAAGAAAAACATCCAAAATGCCCAGTCACAAATCTCAAAATGTCTCAATTATCTCGCCATGTGACATTTGAGATCATCTCATGAAGTCTGACTAAGGGCGCTTTTAAACGATACAAAAAAGGCAGCTGATCCTTTAATCAGCCGCCTTTCTTTGTGATCGTTTAAATGTTTGGCCCGGTTTGATGCCGGATCTTTCCCGCATCAAACCGGCCGAGGATTCCTGCCCCCTCACTCGCGTGCGTCCCTGGGAACCGCCGCGTTCCCTGGTTTGCAAGCGGGGGGGGGAGGCGGGGTAAAGCCGGCGAAAACTGCCTCCTCCAGGCAGCGCTGACAAACCCCCTCCCCCCTCTAAAGCCCCCAGCCAGTGATTAAATTTAATGACTGGCTGGGGCAGAGAAGACGGCTTCTCCCAAACCAGGCTTTCTCCCAAATCCACTTTGGAGCCGTCTTCTCCAAAACGCGCTTGGGAGAGCGCACGTTTAAAAACGCCCTCGGGGAAACATTACAAAAAGAACATTGTGGCTTGAAGTGGGGGGTTTTTTTGGTCCAAGTTTTCTTTTGACAAATTTTGAACTAGCTTTGGTGGGACGAGGCTGACAGGAGTTCTGTGGATTCATGATGGGGTTGACACATTGCGTCTATATGGAGAGATATAGCAAGCACAAACAGACCAGAGATGGGTCCATGCCACATAATTGTGGCTGTCCAGACCCTTGGCATCACCTAGAACTAGGATCCAGCTGTGGAGTGAACATCTGGACCAGTGTGTGAACACTCTCCACAATTCAGGGATGCTTTGAATTGGACTGGGGGGGGGTCAAATCCATGTCTGAAAAGAAGACCCAAAAAAGTTCCAGCTACCCCATTGGATATGGCCATGGAGGATTTTTTGGCTAAATAACTAGGGCTGAAACGAGAGTCAGTTTGATTCTTGTGAGAATCTCACGAAAATAGAGAAACCCTAGTGAGATCTCAGGATGATGTTGTGAAAGGTTTTGAGAATCTCGCAAGAATCTCACTAAAAAAAAAATGAATCACACTGCATTTGCAAATGGCTGCCGAGGTCGTTCTGCACACGTGCGGCCCTTTTCCAAGATGGCCTGGGCAACATCGGTGCCATTCTGGGAAAGGGAAGCTGTTCTGCGCACGTGCAGATCGGCTGCTGTTTCCCAAAATGGTGCTGATGTTCCCCACACTATCTGGGGAAAGCGCTGCGCATGCGCACAACAGTCACTGCAGTCATTCGTGCATGCGCAGTGTGGTTTTTTTTTACTTTTTAATTGAGATTTTTTTTTTTATGAGATAACGTTAAAGATTTTCGATTTTCTCAAATCTCGTTTTTGTCTCGATTCTCGTCGAGAAGCCTCATTCTCGGTGAGAAATGAGAAAATAGCAAGATCGAGTTTCAGCCCTACTCTTAACTGTAGCTCAGTGCACTACCCTAGGACAGCATCCTGACATGTAGAAGTTCTGACAGACACGTGGGTATCATTCCAAGTCTAACACAGGAAAGGCAGCCTGCCATGATTTGAGAAGCAGAGACTAAAACAAATAATCGCCAGCAATATGAGACTATTCCATTATTATTATTATTATTATTATTTATGTAGCTCCAGCAAGATAGACACGGTCTCATCAGACAGAGAGAAGTCAATCCAAATTGGCCCCAGTTATAGAGATGATCAGACAAGCTAAACACCCCCTTGTACCTGTGCCGCTTAAAAAGGCCCTTTGCTATTCCCGTTGTTAAGAAAAAAGTGTAATTAATCAGAGTTCTAGAGGGGTAGACTAACTGCACGATAGAGAACTATGGAGCAGTGGAAGGTCTGAGATGTCAGCTCCGTGGACCTGTGGGCATATCTGCCAACATTTTGAGCAGCCCAAGAGGGACATGCCCTGCTATGTCCTGACACTCATTGAATAAGCTCCACCCCTCCGTGAATAGGCTCCACCCTCTTGCAGACGTAGAACCCCTCAGCTTCACACCCCTCCCAACATTCCAAATGCGCGAAGAGGGACACAGACAGAAAATCTCCTGCTGATCGTTCCGCTTAGATTCTTGTCATTGATTCCATCATCTCCCCCATTGTCTTCTCAAGGGCTTTTCCTGCAAGGCGACCAGAAAAGAGGGGCCCAGGGCTTGAATTCCGGCCTTTTTGTCTCTGTCTCCTGAGAGGGGGACTTTGACCCCCCTGAAAGAGGGGCTATGGTGTTCAGCACCCAAAGAGAGACTGTCCCTCCTAAATAGGGACTGTCGGGTGTCTGATCTGTGGAGTCCTGCCGAGGGCTGTTTCTATGAAGCTTAGTTTTATGTGGCGTTTGCATTCTGAAAGGAGGGATGGGATATTCTTTAAAATAGAGGACGTCTGACAATCCTAACAGGATTGCACAAGTAACTGCTTAGGTTGCATAGACCCTTGGGCCCCAATCCAGCAACATGCTTCAATGTGCCAAAAACAGGGCTCAGTGGGTGCTGTGGCTCAGCCCCATAACCTCTTCCGGACCCTCTCACAGCTGCTGCTCTGCAGACTCCACCTACAGCTGGATGCCGAAGCTCCAGCCTTAGGCCTAGTCTTTTCCCTGACAGGGTGTGGGGCCAATCATCAGCATTGCCAAACAGCTGATTGATTGCCCCTCCACCCCATGATTCTGAGGTCAAGGGGCAGGACTTCCGGGGCAGGCTTCAGCACTTAAAAAACAACAACAATGTCAAAACAACAACAAATCAAGCGCTGAGCACTGCACTCAATAGGTACAAACTTAAGCGCCTGTTTTACAATATTATGGCTATAAACAGGAAATAAACTAGCACCACCACCCTGATCCATTCCTCTCCAATCTGCAGCCTCCTTTATTCCGGACATGCTTTCTAAACCCCTTGCTGCTTCTGTGAGGGACAGACAGCGTGTTTGTCCAGCGCTGAGCAGCTGTGTATCTGTCAACTCTAAGCAACGGATCTGCGTCAAACAGGCGCCTCTATGTCTCGGGGGAAAAAAATATCAGGGGACAGAGTATGCGCGGAATGGGGATCCAGACCCATCCTGATGACGTCTAATCTAGAGAAAAAGCTTGTCCCCAGAGGTGTCTGTGTGTATACGAGCTTCAGGGGGCCCTACAGTATGAGGTCAAGTGAACAGACAACCTGTGAAGTCACCAGTTTTTTCCTGAGCAGGTTTCATAGCTGTACGGTCACTTTTGATGGACCCTTTCGTCCTTTGCATCCAAGAGCATTTCCACGCATTCTCCTCACTCGTAGCAAGAACATGGAGACTGAATGAGCAACATGTGTGAACGACACCCATAGCAGGAGTTCACGGTGTGTGCTGCAAGAGGGGTGGGGACGTCCACCCTCTGCTGGTGGTAACCTGGAGTCCCTCCCCACCATGATTACACCCACCGGCAACACCCCTGAGCTGAGCAGCAGATCTGGTGAGCCCTTCCTGCCCACAGTGATTTAGTATGGGCAGGACTGGTCTTTCCCCCATCAAACACCTGATCAGCAGTAGAGCTTAAACTAGTACCTGCAAAAATGGGGATACCCATTAAAATTGCAGTACTCAACCCAGCCCTGTAGCATTGGGTACTAACTGGTACTCTGTTAGTGCCGAGGGGGTGGGGGTGGATGCTACCTGGTGTAACGATTTACTGTTTTTCTTTCCAACTTCCAGTACCAATTCTCCGAATTCCTTTAACAATTTATACCGTTTTACTGATCGGTAAAATGGTAACTTGGTAACAGCAATACCTGGTATTTTCTGGTAACTGGGAGCCCTACTTGACTTGAGATAATCCCTTCGGGAGGAGGGGAAACTGAGAAAGGGGAAAGGGGGTGAAAAACTAGTCCATTGGGCACCTGAACCAGATGTTGAAAATGCAAATATTACCGACAAGTAGCAAATGGGCCGTGTCTTTCTCCCGCTTTAGTCCGCATGTTGTGTTGGCTCCAAATGGGTCCAAACCCAGGACCACTGCTCCAGTTTGAAGCAGCAGACCTGGCTTTGGCACCTTCTCACGTGTTGTGCGCACAAACAAGGAAAGACGAGTGACTAGTGCAACATAGAAGCTGTGCAAACAGCTTCTCGGAGCTGTCGACTGGCTCTGTAGTGCCGCTGCGGTGCTGTGGCTTGGGCCTTCTTGCTTCCCCAGGTTCCCTGTTGTATACTGAAGCCACACCTTCACTGGCCCTGGATTGGCTCCTGCCCCCTTTATAAGGCAGAGCAATTCATGTCATTTCCTGGTTGAATTAGCCCTGCTTGCTCCCTGCATTCCAGCCTCTCTTCCTACAGAAGTCGGAAGAGGTAAAGAATCTGCTTTACCCCCGTGTCTCTGCCCCAAGCTGTGGTTTTGTTTGTTTGGACTGCTCTCCTGGGGTTGGACCCTTGGCCCACCTCTGATCCACAAGAATGGATTGCCCTTCCGGCTGTTGCCTTTCCACCTGTCCTGCCTCCTGTCCTGTTTTAGGTCACAGAGCTTGAAGCAGCTTTGAGCCACCCTTGTGCCTGAAGTTGCTTCAGGAGGGGATTCTTGGGCCCTGAGCTCAAGTTACTTATCCTTCTCTAGCGGGGGTGGGGGCTCAGTAACCGAGTTACCTGGTGCCTCCACCCTGAGGAAGTCATTGCCAACAGATGGGGCAAATTCGGGACTCCCACCCAGGGAATTCACTGTCTAATACATAGCGGTCCTAGAGCCTCTCTGTTAAGGAACATGAATAAACAAACCGGGGAAATACCCCAGAATTCTACTCTCGACATTAACACCCAAACACAGCGTTAACAGAACGACAGTTTTTTACCCCCTCTTCCCTTTCTGAGTTTCCCCTCCTCCCAAAGGGATTACACCCCCACCCCCCAACCAGCGAGGAAAGGCTGTCTGTCTCCCAGAAGTCTGCATTGGAGCACCCGTAGGCAATGTAAGGTACTTGCCCTTCAAGGAGTAAAGTGTAAAATGCTGAAAGTCTCTCCGTCTCTTCAGCCTTGTGGCTTCCACTCCCCTCCAGTGAAAATTCCCAGCAGGCCTTTTTTCTGTAAGTCCCTCTGTCCTCGGGGCCTGCCTTCTGGACTCACATTGACAAGGACTCTCGGGTAGGGTTAGCCTCACTCCTGGTCACAACGAACTTCTGTTACTGCTGTCAGGCTCCTTGCAGAAAGGGCCACTCTTTGCCGGAATCCCTCTAGCTTCTCCCCGTGGCTTCCTGAGTCTCCCTTCAGACCCCCATTTCCCCTTCTTCTCCCCCTTCCTCCAGAATTGCCTCCACTCCCCCCGAAAGGTGGGGGGCGGCTGGCCCTTTGCCGTGCCCGCCTGGGAGGAGGCGGGACACGGCAGGAGCCTGCAAAGCGCCGCCAGGGCTGCACAGCCCCGGGGCAGTGAAGCTGCCATGCTGGTGCAGAGCGGGAAAAGCTGGAACCCGGCTGGGGGTTGTTAGGCAGCCCCGGCAGGGCTGATTGGCTGCAACTGGCCACATGGGGCAAGACCCAAGGGGCGGAGCCCAACTCCGCGGCAAGGAACGGCTCCAGCCTCAGTTGCAGGCTGGAGCCCATCGGAGACACAGCACCCACCCACCCTCCCCTAGCACTGTGGACACTTGTCCGTTGCCATGTGAGCCAGGAAGGAATTTTTTGTGGGGATCCTAATTTGGCCCTTTAATAAGGTTTCCCAGTTTTTTTGCCTTCCTCACAGTGCTTGTCAATTGGTATGTTAATTATTCCCACTGTTAGAATCATGGGTGTGTTGTGCCTACTATTGTTGCACTCTGGCAGAGATCCATAGGTTAGAAATTGATAAGCATGAGTCATCTCCTTAAGAGATGGGGACGTCACACCTACCGGAAACGCAGGGGTAAGGCAACTGGTGGGGCGGAGTCCCTGGGAGGGGCGGGTCAGCAAGGGCGGTAGGGAGATGTATGGTCCCCCGCCTGCAGACCTATTCCTTCTCACTCAGCTCCACAAGGAGCTTGGTCCTCCTCACACGCGGCAAGTGCCACGACGAGGGGGAGACGTTGTTTGGTCGAAGGGTGGTAATCGATGGTGACGCCTGTTTGTTCGATGTTAGGATGATGTTCAAGTGCTGGACCCACATCGCACTAGGCAATTTCCCCCACCTAATTGCAATTAATTTAATCTGGTTTAATAAAAAGTGCGGCCGTTCAAACCCCAACGTTTGGTGTCCTGTCTCCTTTCGGTGCGTCGGCAATCCCCCACAGCTCCCCTTTTAGCCCAGCAGGCTCTCCTCTCTGAGCTCTGCCCTTTTGGGGTGGGTGTGGGGGGTTATAAACCCTTTGTATAGAAGGCTATTATAGGCTAATCCTTTAGTCATTGGACCATTTTGTATTTATCCCTATTTGTAATGCTCAGATGAATAAATGTTCACACTATAGTTTGCTACTCTCCTTTATTTTCCTTTCACTGACTAACACATCCTAAATAAAGCCCCCTTCTTTTAAAAATAAAACCCCAAACCTTCCCATACGCAATTTACAGCCTAATTACCCTTACCTTGTTTGTTTAATGAAGACTATATAAATGATTCCTGTGATCTTCATGAGACATTACACTGGGATTTTATTTTTTCACTTTATAAACTGTGATTTTTTTATATTAATGTTTTATAACCTCAGGTTTCTAATCATAAAGTCATAAGGAGTTTAATTGATTTGAAACTAGCCATGCCCTGAAGTATGTACATGTCAAATTGATTCAAATTGATCCAATGTGTTAAATACAGCTCATGCCAAAATGCACAGAGCACCTTATGCTACCAGATATTGGCCTAGGGCAGTTGGGTAACTTAATTATGCTGCCATCTTGGCGTAATAAATTATTGAATAGAATGCATTTGTGCGTGTGTGTGTTTGTCAGGGTTTGAGAGAAAGTCAGGGAAAATTCCCCTCAAGCCCACAAGAGGATTTAGTCGGGCCAGACTCTCCCTCGGTGTAAGCCAGTGTCTCTCTGTTGTTGCCAGTGGAGTTACAGCAACTTACACCAGATAAAATAAAAATAAATAAATAAATAAATAAAGGTCTGTCCCAGTTTGCTTGCATTTTTTTGGAGTCCTTTGGCGTGGTTCAAAATGCAAGCATTTAAACAATTTTGACTCTAAATTAATTGATCTGGAGTGTAAAAGAAATGGGACATTTGTAAAGCCAGTGGTGAAAAATGTAGATGGCAATTTAATTGTTTCCACCAGAATAAGTGCCCTGGAATTGGGATAGGATAGGAGAGTCACTGGGGACATCCTCCATTGTTGATCACTGCCTTTAACGGTCGTTACCAGTGCAAACCAATAACAATGGTCCAAAGTGATGGGGGAGGCAGCCGTGCCTTATTCATTCCTCTTAGCCGTGCTTGGTGCTTTGGGGAGTGTTTAGCTTAGGTTATGTTTAGCAGTTAGTAGCTTCCATTATTAGCTGTCTGGTTAAACTTTCAGGGCAGGAGGAGGCCATTAGAGTTGAGCTGGCCACCGATGGACCATTGGTCTGACCCAGTAAATAGCACTTATGATATTCTTGTTAAGGTAAGGAGACAAAGTAGTTCAAATGATCTCTTTTATTGGACCAACCATCGTTGGTGGAAACATGAAAGCTTTCAGACCTCACAGGATTAGATTTACAGGAACCTGTAATTTCTTTGCAGGCATTTGTAGGTAAGAACTGATGCTTTTAGCTGTAAGTCTCTTTTTTTTAATGGATAAGTTTGGGTTTTGATTGAATACTGCAATATACTCAGGGAATCATGTTTAACACAGGTCCCTGAATGTATTTTAAGGTTTATGCTTCCACGTAAACAAAAAACTCTTTCCTGGATCCCAAGATCAAAGATGTTAATAGCCACTTTGAAACAAGCCACAAAAACTACAGCCTAAAGCATAAAATTTAACCAAGTAACCAAGCCAAGTATGTGCACTTGAGACCTCTCATCTTCATGAATGTTAGACCCCTTGTCTCTCCCTCTGTGCCCCTTCCTATGTCTCTCCCCCAGCTCCTGTCTCTCAGATAAGGATGGGCGAACAGATCGCGGTTCGGGTTGGCTGTTTGGTTCAGCTGCGTTCAGTTCGTCCGTTCGGTTTGGCAGTTCGGTTAGTTCGCCGGGTTTGGGTTTGGCCGTTCGGTTCGGGTTTGGCTGTTCGGGAAATGTTTTGTTATGGGTGTGTTTTTTGTTTTTTAATATGGTTTTTTGGTTTTTTATTTGTTTTGATATGTTTTTTTTAAATTTGTTTTTTTGGTTTTATATGGGTTTTATTTATTTATTTATTTTTATCTAATATTATATCTATCTATCTACACTAAATCTAACTGCTATTAACTATTCTAAATACTATGAACTAAGTACACAGGCCTACTCCTACAAACACTAAAACTAAATCACTAACGCTATCTCTATCACTAAGCTAGCTCCTACAACTGTCTACTATCTTTAACCTATCTAGCTATAGCTATATCTATATCTATATATATGGGATGGGGGGGAATCACAAACAACACAAGGTTTCAGTTTAAGTTTTAAGTTTCATTTCAGTACAAAACTGAAATGAAACTTAAAGCAATCTAATAATCCTACTCAACGCCTGCTGTTCAGGAACAGTGACTAGCTCAGAAGGTGTTGGGAAGTGGGGAGGCAGATAGTTTCATTTCTTGCAAGCCTCTCCACCCCTGGTGCCTGGAAGTCTGCTCCTCAGTGACTGACACCTCCCTGTCACGTTTGACCTTCCAGTGAACCTTTTTTTGCCACCCGAACTCACCCGAACGCGATCCGAACTGACCGAACTGTTCGGTCATTTAGATGTTCGGAACTGAGTTCGGTTCGGCTAGTTCATGTTCGGATTCGGTCGTCCGAACAGGCCGAGTTCGGGCCGAACTCCGAACTTCCGAACCGCATTTGCCCATCCCTACTCTCAGATTGTAAGCCCTAGGGGCAGGGACCCTGTCTATGTTATTACTTTGTAAAGTGCCAGGTACACTGCTGGTGCTATATAAATGTTTGTTAATAATAATAATAATAACAATAATAATAAAAATTTCATTGATATTGGTAACTCTCCTAAATTTCAGACAGATACCACATGACCACCAGCTCTTTATGTGTCATGTAAACACGAGGTGAGATGGAAGCCATATATCCTTCCCCTTGAATTTGGGGTACAGGGAATTATTCCCTTCCTAAATTTGGCCTGCCATGACTCCTGCAAAGGTCATGGGACTAAAATTAAGGGGATGGTTCCCTGCACCTTAAACTCAGGGATGCACACGCTTCCTCTGTCCCTGCCAGATCTGTCACCTCTGTTCATTGGACACGAAACATGAAAATCCTACCTGTACAAAGAGGTAAAATCTGACTAAAGAAGACCAAAATTAGGCCTTTTAGTCCCAAAGCCAGTTGTTCCGAGTTCTAATTGGTTCCCGCAAGCTGTTTAAAATCTTTACCTGCTCCCACTTCGAAATGCAGCCTTCATTCCTGCTGCTGCAGATAAACCATCCAGAGCAATCACAGGGATCATTTGCAAAGAGAACGTCCTCCCTCCCTGCAGACCACAGCGAGCAGCAGAAAGCAAAAGGGCAGGTGCATCAGTAGCAGTCATGGGAACTGGCTTTCCAAAAGGAGCTGTGAATTGGGTAGCCTAATCAGCCCAGTTGCCAACACAAATTCCCACCTCTCCACACTGGCTGTTATTACACCATCATAAATCTGGAGTAAATGCCTCTCAAACAAGATTGGTGTAAACAGTTATTCTGGAGTAAATAAATCCAGATTCTGGTTTTAATCTGGAGTTATACCTCCTCATTTTCAAGGATTGTTTTACTCCAGACTAAATAAGTCCGTAACCGTGAACGTGTAAATGCTTGTCCCAGATGGGAGCTCACCCCACCGCTATAGAGAACTGCTTAGTGCTTATTCCGGTTTGGTTTAGTGCTTATTCTGGCATGTTAAGGATTGTGTAAACAGTTATCCCTGAGTGACAATTCCAGAATGACAAATGCAGACTTACAGCTACGTCAGAATAATTGTGCACCTGTAAAAACAGCCTCTGTCTACACCAGGGAAGGGGAATCTTTGCCTCCCTCCCCCATGGGTCACTTGGGAAATGGGTCCAAGCTGTACTCAACCCATGAGTTGAGTATGCAGAGGGATCCATGCCATGGATTCCCCCCATACCCTTGTGTGCATCATACCCTCATCTCTGTTCTCTCCCCCCTGAGCTCAGTCTTTCAGTGCTTGAGGGGAGGGACTGGCTCCGGGGGCCAGATCCAGGAACGGCAAAGGAAAGGGGCCAAATGGAAACCAGCTACGGGCCAGATTTCACCTACGGGTTCCCTTTGTCTTCATGACCATCCGATGGGTCATCTCACCCCATCGCCAGGACACCTGTCACCCCACTGACTTGTGTGGGGAGTCTTTTATTTATTTATTAATTAATATTATTATTTATTTCACTTAGAAGAACCTGACCTTATTGATGTAGCTCAGGAGTGGGGAACCTCAGGCCCGGGGGGTCAAATGTGGACCTTGGGAAGTTTTTATGTGGCCCCTTTCTAGTTCCTGGATCTGGCCCCTAGATCCATTCTCTACCCCCAAGCACTGAAAAACTGAGCTCAGGAGAATGGAGCAGAGAGGAGGGGATAGAGCCATGATCTGGGCCCTCCTTTTCTTGGATAAACCCATTAAGCACCTGCACCCTCAACCTTGATGTGGCCCTCGGTGCTTTTACTAACGTTCAATGTGGCCCCCAGGACGGAAAAAGTTCCCCACCCCGATGTAGAAGAACACCTGCTTGCTCCTGCATGACTATGGCTGCAAAATGTGGGCTTTTACTTTAAAGGGATCTAGACACTTTGGTCTTTAAAGAGATCCATGCTTTTTGAAGTCATGCCAGACATTGAAAACCAGCTCTCTTGAGGGGTTCCACCGTGCCCCCACTCCTGTTCAATGCGTACGACTACTAGCGTTATAGAAATAAGCAGCAGCAGCAGCAGCAGTAGTAGTAGTAGTTGTTGTATCTGAGGCCCCCGAGTGAGATCATTCGGAGATTTGGAGTGAGGTACCATGTGGCTGAACCCAGCTCTCTCTCTCCTTTTCATCTGACCCAGGTCCTGCAGTCTCAGCACTTACCCGGGGCCTGGCTGCCAGTGGGGACCGGATGCAGGCGAGCCGATTGAAGCTGACAAGACTGAGGTGATGATGGTTGACCGATCTTGTGACCCGGGGGCTGTGGGAACCCCTGTTACCGATGGGGTCCAGCCTCCTTGGTCACTCAGGTTCGCCGCGCTTGGGGTGCTCTTGGATCCACTGCCGTGCACGGATTGTCAGGTTGCCTTTGTAACGTCGAGGCAAGGCTGCTGATACCCACTCTATGTGGGGCTGCCCTTGAAGTCTGTTTGGAAGCGGCGGTTGGTGCAGAACATTGCGGCCCGCCTTCTGTCAGGGACAGGTCGCTGGAAGCACATTACACCGGTGCTCCACAATCTGCACTGGCTGCCAATAGCAATCCGGCGGGCACAATTCAAGGTGCTGGTTTTAACCTATGAAGCCCTAAATGGCTTGGGCCCCAGAGATCTGAAAGACTGCCTCCCTCCCCCTCCCCTACGTCTCGGCGCAGCCTCTGAGATCAGTTGAGGGCGCCCTCTTGTGAGTGCCAACTCCCCATGAAGTTATTACAACGAGGGCGTGCAGGGAGGCGTTCTCAGCTGCTGTCCCACAGTTACAGAACTCCCTACCCCTGGAGGTCCACCTAAGCCCGAGCCTGTTTGTTCACCTTCCAGAAGAGATGTAAGATTTTTTTTGTTTGGCCAGGCATTTGGCAGGCAGGGATAGGGTTGGGTGGGATTGGGCAGAGGGGTTTGGGGAGGAGGATTGACGGATGGCAGGTGGGGATAAAGGATGGGTGGGTGGGATGATGTTAGGATTTTAAGCGATCCTGAGTCTTTGGAGAAGGGCGAGGTAAAATGTAAATAAATAAATAAATTGGAAGAGTCTAAAGAAAAACAAAGCTTAGGTCTGGCAAGAGGAGAAAGGGCCCGGATAGGGAACCAAGAAGAGAGGGCTTGTCAGGGAGTCTAGAGGCTAGGAGGCTGGCCTCAGGAGGAGGCTTGGCTGGGAACTCCAGTAGCGGGGGCTTGTCTAGAAAGGAAGATACTATTGGGTATGATTTGGGGGACTGTGCACTTTTTACTGGGAAAGAAATTTGAAAAGTACACACGGTGAAGAGCCCAGAGTGTTGTTTTACCGTGTGGAGGCTGGGTCCTGCGAACCTACGTGGGAAGGGCTGCTGATTGCTCTTCGATACTGACCAAGAGAAAAACACACCAGTGGAAAAGCCAGCTCTTCTAAAGGTCCATTAAACGTCCCTCCACTTTATCCGCTCCTCGGGCAGCTCCTGCCACGCACAGAGCTAGGGAATTGAGCCGCCTCGGATTGAGAACAGGTGAGCGGTTTGGACTTGCAGAGCTCTCGGTGCCCTAGGTGGAACGCCGGGCCTTTGGCAAGGCTGAACACGCCTGGGTGAATCAGACTGTAGAAAAGCATCTTTGGAGTTTAGGACGAAGGCAAGTTGCTTGAGTCAGCAGAACACGGGCAGAAAACACAAACATAGTCAAATGAAAGAACATTTCCACCTCGGCTGCAGATTGCTGGGGAGGTAGATGCCCACGTTTTGAGGCCGATTCCACAGACTTTTCTCCGAGCTGGGTTTTTAATGTCCTTCCCCCCCCAAACAGACTGTGCTAATTTAGTATTAACTAACCAACTTCCTCACGGAGACTAATGAGGCTGAAAACCTCCTGGGGTAGCCAGTGTGATCTTTTCCTTAAATCATATTGTCCCCTCAGGATGCAAACACAACGTACCATGCTTTCCGTGGCGATGATGGACAGTTTGTGTGGATGATCTCAGATCAGCTGCAATCAGATACAATCAAGTTACACAGGTTTCGCTGACTGGCAGACTGCTTAGTTCTGATTACATAGGAATCCCACTGTCAGGTACCTGAGATGTGGGGTGGTCATTGCAAAATGATGACATTAAGAGCCAATCAACAACCTGCAGAATGAGGGAGAGCACGGTGTGAGGGTACAAGGCAGTGACTAAAGCAGGCTGGGCGAACAAAGCAGAAGGACAATTCAGCAGTAGGATCAAGGAACAAGCTAAGAAGTCAAAACCAGGAGATCCGCCCAGAGAAGGCAGGAACGAGTTGGGTGGAAGGCCGGGGCCGATAGCTGGAGCATGGGCTGATAACGGGAGCGAGGCTGGAGTGCAAAGCATGGCCTGGGAGCAGAGTTGGAAGATGCAAGCAGGTCCAGTAGCTTCTCTGGTGTCTACTGTGCCTTATATAGCCACAGAAGGATAGTCCGCATCGGCAGTGGTCAATAGGATGTGTCATGCCTCTAGCCAGGTGGACACTCCAGAGATGCAGGTGTTGGCTGGAAGGGGTGGAGCGACTGCCAAAGATAAGAACATAAGTAGTGCCATACTGAGTCAGACCAACGGTCCATCAAGCCTAACATCTTGTCTCCGACAGTGGCCAATCTTGATCACATGGGAGAAGAACCAAGTCACAATGAGCCATTCATTCCCTGTTGTTCCCTCCCAGCTCCCAACAGTAAAAAGTTCATCCCATAAGCTACTTTGTTAATAGCCATTAATGGACCTACTCTCCAAGAACGTATCAAGTCTTTTTTAAACCCAGCTATACTACTGGCCCTGACAACGTCCTCTGGCAACAAATTCCATAGGTTAATTATGCGTTGAGTGAAAAAGTACTTCCTTCTATTTGTTTTAAATCTGCCGGCAGCTACTTTCATGGAGTGTCCCCTAGTGCTAGTACTATTCAAGAGATGATAATTAATAACCATTCCCTATCTACTCGTTCCACACCACTCAAGATTTTTTAAAGCTCTAGCATGTCTGGAGACAGGGACTGACTCAGTGGGAAAAAGTTCTCCCTGAGGTCTAGAGGCTCTGGGTTCAATCCCTGCTCTGGTATGATGTCCTGTAGTGTCTTATGCCACATCCTCATCTCAAGGGTGTTTCCACACATTGCATTAGCCACTTGTATTCCCTTGTGGGTGTGCATATCTGTACACACATGAAAATGGCTGTTCTTCTAGAAGAAGCTAGAGCAGCAGTTCCAGGACTGTACCCATGTGTGGCCAATGTTACATTACATATGGCCTCAGTTTCAGGGCTGCAGGGAACCACTGCTGGAGAGTAGGATGGCTCTGCCTGCAACGAAGTGATCCTGGCAGGAGGGGCTGTTCCAGTTAGTGCTCATGGTCCCCAAAGCAGGGATCAACCCAGCAGCTCTGAACCATCCCTGCTCCTTACAGCTTTGCTGTCGGGGTTGGACAGCTGGACACCCAGACGTACCTCATGCAAGAACAGGGAAGGAAAGTACTGCCAGGCCAATCTGCCACTTGCAGTCAGAAGGGGAAGCTATGGTGGGACCATGGCCCCCTGACCATCTTCATAGTGATGCCGCTGATTACCCCGTATGCCCACGCCCATAGCAAACCTAACTTAAATGTGAATCACAAAACCCCTGGGGTCCCTACCCACCAGCAAACCAAGCCACTGAGCTTACCGCAGGCCTGATCTAATGCTAGTTGAAGTCAGTGGGAGTCTGTCTGCCTGTCTTCAGCAGAAGGTCGGCCTGCAATGGATTGCCCTTTTCATAGCCATGGAATTAGCTCTATTTTTGGAATGGGATGCAGAAATCCACTATATATATATTTTTTCTTTACGATGAATCTCTGCATTGCTGTTATTTTGATTATTCCAGTTCGATAACTCATTTATTTTGGTATTTCAGTTTGGTCACTTTGATCTTCTCGGTATTTTATTTTGGCTATAGCACATGCCATAATTTTTTCAAAGCATGCACAATAACCAAAATGAAATACCAAACTGGCTGAAGTGACTGAACCAAAACAGAAAACCAGAATAACTGAACAGACCTCCAACAAAACAGAATTTGGATTGTGATTGATTGATCTCTGTTTCATTGGACCCAGATTGGATTGCACAAATCTATCGAATGCAGCATTCGTCCCCCCCAAAATATCTGTTTCAGCTCGGGTGGACCATGACTAAGGACAGGAAGCACTTGGGAAGGTGAATTTGCAGATGCTTCCAACGATTCTCCTCAGATAGAAGACATGGTGGAAGCACAGTTTATTGATGATTGCTCCCATGGAAAGGGCCGCGTGTCTCCGATATCTTACTTATGTCCTAAAGTTAGTTAAATATAATTTGTGAAAATGGGGGGAGAGAGACTTGGTGATGTCTGACATCAGTAGCAGAATCGCTCTTCTAGCAGAATCCTTAAACTCACAGCTGCCTTAAGCCCATTCCCATTCATCCCCCCCTCTCTCCTGTCCATACCACCCCCAGTGGCTTCTGTCTTTGCTCATTCCACTTCCCCATCTTCCCTCTCTTCTGTGCCCACATGAAGCCCCAAATCCACAGACATAGATTTCACCTGTAGCAAATAGATGACTCCTTTCATAGGCAGCTTATTGTAAAGAAATTCCAGCTGACTCCGAGCCCGCGAGGAGATGAAATCAATGCACATAGTTCTTCCTGATTTCCAGGCTCCCTTTTACGAATTCACGGAGCATTTGCAGAAATTATCTTTTTTTTTTTCCCTTTTCTTTTCCAAGCAGTGTGAAAGGATGAGGGGCTTGCCTTGCACCAAGGTTTGCTTCCTTCTGCTGCTCCGAGTTTGTTCGGCTCTGGAGTAACGGCTGCTCTTCTTTTTAAATAGCAAGGATCCATGTAAATCCCATCTTGGGCCGTCAGCTCTCTACAGGCAAAACAAAGAGGAGTGCGCTGTGCACTAGTTTCAGCACTGAATTCCCAGTGGGGCACTTATGGTCGTACCAGCTCAATCTAGGTGTAGCTTTCTGTTCACACTGCGTAAATCACATCTTCCTGGACTGCCCGACTACTCCAGTACCGGAGCTGTAGAAATAATGTCCATTGCCCTCGTGAGAATATTTTTTTTTATCAATTGGCCCATAAAAGTTCACCAAGGAATTGCTCTAGTGCCAATATATCTCCCGCATCCTTCTCCTAATGATTGTGTCTATTTTGGACAGATAGAATTGAATTTTAATTTGTCCTCCTCTCCCTACCCCCACCAATTTATTTTCCAGGCATGTATATGGTTCTTAGAGGAATTACACCTTTGGGGTTTGGGGCTTACATTGATAGCTACATTGCATGCTTTGGGGGCAGTCAGTGTAGTCTAGTGACTCAGCTGTTGGACATAGACCTGGGAGACCAGGGTTTGAATCTTGACCTAGCCATGAAATTCATCCTCTGTTCCCCATCTATAAAATGAGAATGATAGTGACCTCTTTCATAGGGTAGTTGAGAGGATGGATTAGATAATGATTGTAAAACACTTGGGATACTGAGAGTGCTATACAAATAATAGGAATACTGACTATTGTGAGAATGATAGACTTTGTGCTAGCACATCTACCACTGCGTAGTTCCACCAGAAGGCTCTCTAGCTTAATCAAATTAAACATCATGCAAAGTTTTGAAAACAATAACAATAATAATTTTATTTTTATAGCGCCCCCTGCTTTGCATAACATTCGGAGCCCTTCGCAAAAAAAGGTAAAACCATGTGAACACCTATAAAAGAAACAATACAATTTAGAACAATTTAAACAATCGTTACAAATTTTTAAATGGGGCAGGCAAAAAGGGAGGACAAAGTACAATGAGGTGAAGTTCTTCAAAAGTGACAAAATGTTTCTAATTCCTCGTTTTTCAGTAAATGTTCTATATATCGAAGGCATAAAAATCTATTCCTGACCTTTCTGCAAGGTCAGCCCCCTGACTGGTGGGCAACGTGATTACATCATGACTCATATCGCAGCCTCCCAGGGCCCATCAGGGAGCCCCAGGTGGAGGGGACAGAGTTTAGTCCCTGCCACGTTTTTCTCCACACTAAGAAACCATTCTCGAAAGACAAGAGTCTAGCTATGACAGTGATGGGCAGTGTATCAGCACAGAGGCCAATGAGCCAGGGGGAGGGAGGGCAGGAATCATGTTCTCTGGTCAAGCTGGGTCCCCTGTTGCTGAGAGGGGGAGGCAGACAGCTCCAGTCCAGGAACAGAACTAGAATAGGGGCAGAAGGTGCCCGCATGCATGCAGAGAGGGCCTATTCCAACTTCTGCCCCAGGGCCCATTTCAACGTAGCCATGTCCTTCTCTAAATGGGGAGGGCTTCGTGAACTCTGCGCAGCTACAATCGCATTTTGTATATGGTCAAACTGTTGTAAAAACTGCCTCTGTCCTTGCAGAATTACAGCCTGAATGGGAGAGCGCTATCAGCTAGCCAATAGGATGCCAGCACCTTGAGTTAGCCAATGAGAGGCTGGCATGGTTAGCTGCTGGTATATATTCTGGACAAGGAGCCCTGTGCCACAGTTGCAGAAGACAAGAAACCCACTGCCCACCCCACTCACCCCAAGAGAAGAGCTCCCCTCCCCCAATGCCCCCGCCAACAGATTCATGGGGTATTTTGTGAGGGTGTGTGTGGTTTTTTTTTAAAGATACAAGCTGTTCAAAATTGATGAGATGGCATGCTGGGAAATTCATTTGCATTCAGAAGTTGTGGGATTTTGCAGAATTTGCATAATTCTGCTTGCAGCATCTGGGTTTTCTGCTCAAAAAATTTAGGTTTCTTGGTTGCAAATTTGTAAAATGGGAAAATATGACGCATAAAACATGCCTTGAGCCTGACAGTTTCATTTATGATGTTGGAACACTTCTACCTTGTGGCAAATTCCTAGTGATCATGGACCTTTTCTACAGATCCCCAGGCATTTACCATACAGCAGAAATATCCAGGATGTGGTATTTGAGCAAGGTCTAAATCAGAAGGATGGAAATCCTGCAAGAGCAGTTTCTGTGGTGACTCATTTCAACAATCCTTTATTGACCGGCCAGGCTACGTAAGGACTGCCAATCTTGCCTTCAGGAGATCTCTGCCAAGTTCCAAGGAATTCCTTGCTACCGTCCCCTTCTGGGCTAATGGATAACGCACGGTAGGACCCAGGCATGTCAGATACTGGGCTGATGATAACATGGAGAGAGCAGAATAAAATTTGGAGAGAAAATCAGGAGAGAATTGCTAGCAAGATTTTGGTGACATCAGCTCCAGAGGAACAACTGGGGATAGGGGGGATAGACCACCTTATTAATTATTATTATTATTATTATTATTATAAACATTTATATAGCGCCGGTCATGTACCTGGCACTGTACAGAACATAGACAGACGCGATCCCTGCCTGTGGCTTATCTTATCTTTAGCAATGTCAACCCAGGCCTCCTGCTCCTTCCCTGCTGCTGTCTGTCTGCCTGGGTTGGCCTCTCATCCCCACGCAGACGGAAAGGGTGTTTTTAGGCAGACCCAGGGCTGGCCACCCCCGCAGCTGCCCCGCGTCCCCCCATGTCCAGCCCCTCCTGGGTTGGGTTCACATGGACACAGCAGCTGCTGCTGTGGTCCACAATCCACCCTGTCCCCTCCCTCACACCACAGAGTTGTGGGCGGAGAGCCCGACACTCTAGGCTTCTGCCTACAACTCTATGGATTGGCGCTGCCCGGGGCAACTGCCGGTTGAGAGCGGAGCCTTGGGTTTGGGTGGCCCACTCCGCTGGCTGGCTGGTCTGGAGTGCTGTGAGCAGGGCGGGAGAAGCCTGCTCCACCTCTGCTCCATCTGCACATCTGGTGGCCTGCCTTTACGGACGGGCCCCCTGTGAGTGAGGTGGAGCAGAGGCAGGGCTGGCGTCCGTCTGCTTACACCCAGCGTAGCACTGCTCATCTCTTTCCCCCTTTCCTCCTCCGTCAGGCAGAAGGAGAACCCAGCACCAGGGGTGGGGGTGGGAGTAGAGAAGAGGAAGAGTGGCAGGAGCAGCGGCAAAGAGGTGAAGGAGGGGAATTCTTCCTTTGACACTTGGGGTCATCTCTCCCCCTTTGCTGACACTGCTGCTTCCCCCAGTGGAGCCTGATAGGGGGCAGGAAAAGTGGGGGGGGGAGCAGCACTCGGAGAGGGCAAACTTCTGGCGGTACCCCTCATCAAATCCATCCCTCTATCCGCCATCTGAGTGGTAGCCGAAGTCTCACCCTGCTCCATGCCCCTGTACTCCATATGTACGTACTAACCCACCAGAGAACCCAAACCACCTCATTCTGTAAGTGAAGCAGCCGCCTCTCCCCTGGACTTGGGCTCATGTATCAAGAGCCTTGCGAAAGACACAAATGCGCTTGCTTGTGCTCATTTGTCCTGGCTCTTGGAGCTAGATTGTCCGACAATTGGAAGGGGCCAAAGGGAGGTGAGGGGTAATGGCAACGAAGGGACAGGATGATTTATCAGCGGAGCCCACACTGGGCAAGGGGGTAGCTTTATCTCTCCAGGCCCCACAGCTGACTGATAGAGCAGGCCTCTTGTTCTCTTGATAAGCATGCCTGCAGCATCTATAATTCTTTCAGATGCCTCCTTTGCCTCTAAGCAGGGCTTTCTCTGCAAACTTTATGCATTGCTAAGATCAAAGATAATGAGGCTCCATACATTTCCTGGAAGGCTCCCCTTGCAATCTGCTAAAACGCTCTGCTGCAACCTCCCCATTAGAAAGAGACTGGAGGTCTTAATTCTCCTCTTATCACAGACAGCACCAGGGGGGGAAGGGGCTGTGTCTTGCTCCTCGCACTCTCTCCTGCAGGGATTCATTTCTAGGTCTGAACGGCTGGACACAGGCGACACAGGCTGGGTTGCTTACGCAGCGGGGTGGGCAGTGCCAAGGCTGCAGAAAAGTAAATATTTCCATATCAATAGGCTGGTAGACTGGGGTTCTGAGAATGAAAGGAGAGAACTTAAAGAATCAGGAATCTCATTAATTCTACTGTCTGATTCCTTAATGCCGAATTGATCACTGGATAATGACAATTGGTTTAGATCAACCATTAGAGCAGTTCAGTTGAGAATCTGGCCCTTCCACTCCAGTGCTGTGTGGTGTTAGTTCATTCAGGGACCGGACTGATGTCTGCCTTCATGTGTTACACTGTACTAGAGCGAGAGCAAATAGCAGATTTTTTTATTCATGAGTATTATTCACATTTCGGGATCATGTGCCGAATAAAATTATCCAAACCCAAAATGACATTCTTGTATTTGCCCTCCTGGATTACTTTTCTTATTCATTCACTTTGTTTTGAATGTTTGGTACTTTGTTTGGGGACTATTTTGTGCCACTTTGGAAATTTCCTGGTACACTTTAGTAACGAATCAAAATGCTAAAATGAGTGAAATACAGAAATGATATAACCCCAATCACCACAGGGACCCAAACTGAAATAACTGGGATTGGAACCCGGAGCTCCGGCAGGGGGTGGAACAGCAGTCCATCTAAAGGATGGCCGGCCGTTGCAGCTCTGCTCATGGACAAGGGTTGCCTTGGCAACCACCATAGAGCTGCAGGTGGCAGCCAATCTGCCCACAGCTCTATGGTGCGGGGGAGGGGGCACACATGGGCAGACTGAGGTCTGCAACGGTGGCATCTAATTAAACCCACTGCCGCCAGAGCACCCCCCACCCCCGAAGTCAGTAGCACTACTCACACTCCTAGCTTTAAACATGTGCATGGGCTTTGCCTGAACAGTCCAATGCGCTGAGTGAGCGTTTTGCAGACTCAGGTTCCGAATTCTTCCGGGAGATACGCTCACTGGCTTCTGGTGGACAACCTGTAAAGCAAGGTGCTATCCAGCTGTCCAAAGAGAAAGGAGAAAACTCAAAGCCAAGTGACCCCTCCCCCCCCCCCCAAATGGTGGCAGTTCCATGCGCTTGTCCAGCCGCTGAGAAATTAAATTGTCAGTGGGGAGGAGAGTGGCCTGGGCTAATTTCCCTCCTTAACTCCATCGCCATCATGATCCCCATGTTGGCAGCTTAATGCAGGATGATAGAGGGCCATAAGTGTGGTTTGCTATGACCATGCAAGAAATAGAGACATTCTAGGAAATATTTATAATTACATTTGTATGCCACCCCCTCCTGCTACAAGCATCTCGGGGCGGCTAACAACATTTTAAAACATATAATAAAATCCATTAAAAATCAACATTGTTAACCCCATAATTAAAATAACCCAACACAAAACAATAACCCCCCACCCTAACCCAACCCACCCGTCCCATCTCCCTCGGCAAAGGCCCGGAGGAACAGCCAGCTCTTACACTGTCTATGGAAAGTGGGGAGGTCAGTTGCCAGGCGGACCGCCAATGGGAGGAAGTTCCGCAGCCATGGTGCAGCCACCGAGAACGCCCTCCTCAGGGTCGACACCCAGGAAACCCAGGGGTCCTCAAGGAGGGTGCCCCCAGCTGACCAGAGAGGTTGATCCAAGATCCTGCAGTGTGAGGTGGGGCCCAGGTCCTTTAGGGCTTTAAAGGTCAGAACCAACACCTTGTATTGGGTCTGGAAGACTATCGGCAGTCAGTGCAGAGAACAAAGCACTGGAGTGATGTGCTTGTGTCAGCCTGTCCCCTTCAGGAGATGAGCCGCTGCATTCTGCACCAGCTGCAGTCTGCAGACCATCACCAAGGGTAGCCCCACGTAGCGTGCATTACAGTAGTCTAATACTGAGGCAATAAAAGCATGGATGATTGTGGCCAGGTCCAAGTCCGAGACATACGGCCTAAGCCGATGTACCAGATGTAATTGTGGTAAAATGCACCCTTCGCCACATCCGCAGATCAAGGAGCACCCCCAGACTACGGACCTGAGATACCAGGGGAGGATGGACCCCATCAATGATGGGGGTCATCACTCCCCCAGCTTTCCCCACAACCATCACCTCCGTCTTGTCAGGATTTAACTTCAAGCGACTCGCCCTCATCCAGTCCCCCACAGCTGACAAACACCGGGTAAACACTGAGACTACGAGACCTGGGTCAGATGAAAACGAGAGAGATAGTTGGGTGTCATCAGCATATTGATGACACCTTACACAAACCTCCCTGACAACCTTCCCCAAAGGCTGCATATACACATTGAACAGGAGAGAGGATAAGATGGAACCTTGCGGGACTCTACACGTGAGACCCTGGGGAGAAGACGAATAATCACCCAGCACCGTACACTGGGTTCTCCGAGCCAGGAAAGAGCAGAACCATTCAAGAACAGTCCCACATATCCCTGCCCGATCCCGCAGCCAAGTCACCAACAACTCATGATCAATGGTATCAAATGCAGCTGAGATCTAACAATATCAACAGAGTTGAATGACCCTGGTCCAACTCTCGGGAGAGGTCATCGACCAAGGCCACAACCACAGTCTCCGTGCCATAACCTGGATGGAAGCCAGTATGCAAGGGATCAAGGGAGTTGACCTGGTCCAGATGCTCCTGAAGCTGTTGAGCCACCATCCGTTCAATAACCTTCCCTAAAAAGGGAGACCGGCCGATAACTGGCCAGGACGTCAACATCCAATGATGGCTTTTTGAGCAGGGGCTGCACCATCACCTCCTTGAGGTGTTGACTATCCCAGCCAGCAATGGCCCTACTGTCTCCCAGCTGGCCTTAACCAGCCATGATGGAGCTAATTCACAATAAGTGGCTCGAACAGTCCGAAGAGCATCCCCAGCATCCGAGGGCAACACGTCTTGAAATTCATCCCATCAAACAGGACAAGATGGGGCTTCAACTGCCTCTGGCTCACCAACTGTTAAAAGTGCCGCATCAAAACCGTGGTGGATTTGAGCAATTTTATCCGCAAAAAGTTCACAAACAAGTCACAGCGAGCATTCAATAACTCTGAATCCAGGCGGAGGGAGACTGGCCTGACCAGCTCCCTCACCACCCGGAAAAGCTCAGCTGGATGGGACTTAGCGGATGTAATGAGGGCAGCAAAGAAAACCTTCTTTGTTGTCCACACTGCCACGGCATAGGCACGTAGCCAGACTCTATGTTGCAATTGGTCAACTTCAGTACGAGAGTGATGCCACCATTGCTCTAACCACCGCCCTTCTCGCTTCATCCACCACAGCTCCTCCATATACCACGGGGACCTACGTTGTTGGCAATTTGGGAGCAGACGCCTGGGAGCCACACAGTCGATGGCCTCCATCACCACAAAATTATGGGACTCTGTATGAGGAACAACCTCCAAGGACCATACTAGGCAAGGGAGTGGGGGTCAGTGCCCTGGTGGGGGCCCTCCTAGCATAGGACATTGGGAGTTGGTGCACTCAGACCAGTGGGACCCTTCCTATTGCAAGGCCCTGTGGGACTGCATCAGTAGCATGCCTGGATCCCCCATACTAACCCTCCTCATAGGTCTCCTGGTTCACCGGGGAAAATGCAACTGTCTCCCTTTTCCCCTCAATTCTACCTGTTGATGGGAAAGTTATGGACCAGCAAATGAATGACCCTCCTATGCTGGATTTTGTATATAACCTTCCTCTGGGCCCAATTTTATGATTTTATTTTCAATTCTAGACCACTCTTCCCTGAAGGTTCAGGGTGGGTAACATAAAAACATGAATAAGACAAAAACCTATTTAAAATCCAAACTGAATATAAGAAATTCCATTTAAGAACAGCATCCGAGATCCTATCCCTGCCTACCAAATGCCTGGCCAAACAGATAGGTCTTACATTGCCTTCAGAAAACGCCCAGTTTGGGGCTGTGGCGAGTCTCCCAGGGAAGGGAGTTTCAAAGCTGTGACATGGCCACCGAGAACATCTCTCTGCATGCCCTTGCCATACAAGCATGGTGCGGCAATTGAACTTGCAAGAGGGCCTCCCCCAGCTGACCTTAGAGATTGTGATGGGACGTAGGGGGAAAGGCAGTCTTTTTGATACGTAGGGCCCAGGCTGTTCAGGGCTTTTAAAGGCAAAACCACCACCTTCAGCTGTGCCCAGAACATTATTGGCTCTGGAGTACAGGTGTAATGTACCCCTGGCAACCCATGCGTTTTGCACCAGCTTCAGCCCTCAAACAGTCTTCAAGGACAACCCCATGCTGAGTGCATTGCTGTAGTTTAATGTCAGTGTTATGAAGGCATGGATGACAGTGGCCAAGATCGAGTCTGAAAGGACTGCAGCTTTCTTTCTAGATGAATTTGGTGGAAAGCACTCCTGATCACCACCAGAATGTGATGTTTCAGATGAAGTGCAGGATTCAGGAGCACTCCAAGGCTGTGAACCTGAGGGACCAGAGGAAGCAGGACCCAATCAACGATGGGCGTTCCTATTTCCCACCAGGTGACAGGGCTGACCAATCATCAACATCACTTCTGTCTTGTCTGGACTCAGCCTCAATTGGCTCACCCACATCCAGTCCCCAGTAGCAGCCAGATGCTGGGTAGGCACCGAGATCGCAGAAGATGGGTTGAATGAAAAAGGTCACTTTCAGACACACCCCCACGCCCTCCTGCGCATATTCTGGCTGTGGGAGGGAATGCGCAGCCAGGATATGGGCAGGCTGCTGGTGGTCTGAAAGCTCCCCCGCACGGTTTTGCCGGCAAACATGCACAGAGATACAGAGCAGGCAATCCTGCTCTGTATCTCTGCGGGTGTTTGCCAGCAAAGCTGTGCGGGAGAGGGGGAGGCTTTCAGACCAGCCGAACCCCACACATATCCTGGCTGTGCATTCCCTCCCGCAGCCAGAATATGCGTTGGGGGGGGGGGGGGGGGTCTGAAAGCAGCCAAAGAGAGAATTGGGTGTCATCAGCATACTGGATACACTGCACCTCAAATTTGCACACCATTAATGCTGAAGGAGTACCCACAAAACCAGGTCTACCTCTTGGAATAATGGTACCCAATTTGATTCTGTAACATCAGGTGCCTGATGGGCTACCTGACATATCAATTTAGTGAAGCCCGACCCCCATACCAATTTAGTGAAACCTATCATTCTGATTTAGTGATTTTTCATTACCAAAACTGGTTGGTAAACCGGAAAATTGGTAATTCAGTAACACCAAGTATGTCAGGTAATCACCTACCCGATTTGGTGCTCAGATACTACTAACTGGGCACCTGACAGACTACCCCAAAATGTGAGTATCTATGCACGATCTCCGGCGACCTCTGATATCCATTTAACAGGAGGGGAGACAAGAGGAAACCCTATCGGACCCCACAGGGAAGGGTCTTTGCGGGCAATGAGCAATCACCTATCACCATCCTCTGGACCCTCCCGGACAAGAACGAATGGAATCCCAGAGGCCAGACCCCTTGGAAACATTTAGCTGGTCCCACAGGATCCCAGAAGTAAACAAATTCTTGCCTCAAGCCTGCATGCTTTGTCTGGGAACCCACAAACAGACTGCGCCTCTCCAGAGGCATTGCGAGGCAGCTGGTCAAGGGCCAGCATAGTGCCAAATTACTATTGATTTCCTAGCAGGGGCTTTGAGTTGTAGGCAAGAAAATTGCTCTTTAGCCTGGCTGCACGTCGTGAGTAAGAGGAAGCTGGCAAAGTGTAATTTAAGGACACCAGCGCGCTTGACTGAGCCAGTGTGCGCAGAACACTTAACGGGACTCTGGCTCCCAAGGTGCAGAGGCAGGTGTCTGTATTGTTTCCCTATAACACTGATTTAACACTTTGGGGTAGGAGGGAGCTCAGGAAAACCATAGGTTTCTGCTTCTAGAGAGAAATGGGCTTTGGGGGGATCTAATGTAAAAACAGGGAGGTAGCACTAAGATCAGATGAGATGGGGCAGCGGCACTAGCCTCAACAGACTCTCTCCATTCCTAAAGGCAATCTTCACCACCGTCCCGTTCTCTCCTCTGATTGCCTCCTTGGTGCAGCGCGTTCTAGTTTCTCGTGCGAAGTTGCCTGTTATGTAACTGTCTCATGGAGCCGCCTCCTATAAACTAAAGTGCCTGTTGCTATAACGACAACCATCATAAATTCAGCCTTGGCTCTGGCAGCGTTTCGGCAGCTTTCACCGAGCCAGGAGGATGCAGGAGGGGTTGTGTTATTTACTCCAAACAAGCAAAACTCTGGTGAGTTTCTATCCTGATCTGAATTTCTAGAGAATGAATACCAGGCACCGAATCCTAATTTTCTGGTATCTACCTGAATCCTCCTGGGAACGTGTAGACAGTAGATGCCCAAAGTCCCATCGCTAGTAAACAGGGGGTGGGGGAATGACAAAATTCCAAATCCCAAGGTTTTCCTATGGCCAAGAGCCACAAGACAGACACACTCATCCTTGCCCACGCGCACGCACACGCTGCTTTGTGATTGGCTGCTGGTGGAGCTGGTCCTCTGCGGTTCTGGCTGCTGAGATTCTGAGAAGCTGCTGCTGAGGCTTGGGCACAATGAAGTAGGATGGAAGACCATGAAGGTAATCCAAGGCCCAGCCCTCTCTGAGAGCCGCGCTTGAACTGCCTGAGGGCTGCGTGCTGCTCCTGAGCCACAGTTCCTCCGCCCATGGCTCAGGTCACTGCAAATGTATCTATCTCCCGAATGTATCTGGCCTTGAGCGGATTTTTACCAATGTTGCCCCGGAATGTGAACACTCCCCACTTTCCTCACGTTGCGGAGGTAGGTTATCTTCAACCTTCGGAGAGGTGCTGCTTCTCCCCAAGCATTATCCTGGGATGACAGCGCTGCCTGGAGACAGGGTTTGCTCTTCTCTGCCTTTCTCCCCGGTTGCCATAAGCAGAGGACGTCTGTGTGGACCAGAGTTACCTGATCATAAGACAGGACTCACCATCCTGTTGTTCTACCTTGCAGCCTGTTGCAGGGGGCTGGGAGCTGGCTGGGCTCACCCTGTTTACATCAGGGGCCACTATTGAAGGTTGGAGCCCCCAGAAGTGAACTGGGACAGGGACTTGGCCAGTGGGATTCCCTGGGCCCTTGGTGCTATTTCCCCCCTTCCGGTGGCAGAGGGAGGGGGGTGCGGCCACCTTTGGGTGCGACTCTTGGTGGGGCCTGGGGGAGCTGGGGCAGGAGTCTATCTTTGGATTTTAGGAGATTGGGGTATTTTAGCTGGTGAGCATTCATGAAAGCTTCATCTTTGACACGCACCTCTCTTTTAAACCTTACATTGACTCTGTTGCCAAATCCTGCGGATTCGCCCTCCATAATATTGCTTGGATCTGCCCCTTTCTCGCTACCTCCTCGGCCAAAACCAAAACCCTTGTTCATGCCATGGTTGTCTCTCACCTCGATTACTGCAACCTCCTCCTTGCTGGCCTCCCTTGCTCTCATCTGACCCCCCATATCCAAAACTCCGCTGCCAAGGTAATTCACTCTGCCCATCGCTTCGACCATGTGCAGCCTCTCCTCTTCTCTCTTCACTGGCTCCCCCTTCCTGAATGTATCCTGTTTAAACTCCTGGTACTCACGTTCAAAACACTCCACAACCAAGCTCCCCCTTACCTCTCGGACCTAATCTCCCTACGCACTCCTGCACGCGCTCTCCGCTCTTCCTCTGTCCCCTCCCTCACTCTCCCTCGTTTCTCCTGCTCACCTAACCGCCTTCGACCCTTCTCCCTCGCTGCCCCCCATGCCTGGAACTCCCTCCCTACCCACATCCGCCTTGCCCCCTCCCTCCGCTCCTTCAAATCCCTCCTCAAGACCCACTTTTTCCTCGCCGCCTTTCCCAATGCCTGCTAGTCGTTCCCCATATACTTACTGTCTGCCCTCCTCTGCAGACTGCTGCAACCAACCTGATTGTAACCAAGCCAAGCACACGCACCTGAGACTTCGCATCCGCTTGAATGTTTGTTTGTCTTCTCCCCTGTCTCTCCCACTGTCCCCTCTCCCTGTCTCTCCCTCCTTGTCTTTTAGATTGTAAGCCACGGGCAGGGACTGCATCCATTTCTACGTTCTGTACAGCACCAGGTCACACTACTGGCGCTATATAAATGTTTATAATAATAATAATAGTGCGGTGATTTTGTAGATTTGTCTGTGGGTGGTTAGTCTTGTTTTTGGGGTGGCATTTGGGGGATTTGGAGGGTGATAGTATGTTTTTTACTTCTTGTGAGAGAAGGTTGGGAAGGTGGGTTAGGGAGGGGGTGGCTGTTTCCCGGATGTGAGGGGGTGAGACAAGTCGGGGGGGGGGCAGTTGTTTGCTTACCACACAATGAGAGTGGAAAGCCTGGTGGTTGGGGGTGATTTTTGTCATTTTTGTTATTGCAATAATGAAAACAACAACAACCAAGAATACCAAGAATACTGAAAAAGACAACTGAGAATACCGGCAACGATAACAAAAACAATAACGATAACGATAAAAATGATAATGATAACAAAAACGATAACGAGAAACAAGAATGACAATGTCATTATGTTGTTATTATTAGTGCTGTGGCGGTTGGGTTTTGGAGGGAAAATGTGGAGAGGGGAGAAGGGAGCAGATATCTTGGGGTCTTAACAGGGTTGAACTCGAACTGTGCCTGTGTTGGGAGGGGCAAGCAGCTCAGCAGTATCTGATGGATGTATCGCTGGCCAATGAGCAGCGCAAGCAGGTCCCAGCAGTCTCATGGCACCCTGTGATTGCTCAATGCCTGCTGCCTCCCACAACCAATCAGGAGGGCTCTGGGGGAGGGCACTGCAACCCTTTATAATGGGAGGGCCAGGTTTTTTCTCTCCGTTTTGTGAGAGCTCTGCTTGTCAGGTTGTGTTTACAGAACTGTGGTGCTTGCACACAAACAAAAATCCTCCCTAGCCCTCATTGTATTACCACCAATACCTTTCCTTCCTCATACCCTACATTTTACCTTCTCCTTTTCCCTGCCCTTCTCCCCCTGTACATTGTATATAGATAGGTAGTATAGATTAGATATAGATATATATTATAGACGTATAGATTAGATTAGAATAGTTATATAGAGAATTTATTAGATAATAGTTTTCCTTTTCCCTTCCCCTGTCTCCCTTAGATTTCCCTTCGATTTAGATAGATATTAGTTGTGCACAGGAATCAATACTGATACTGATACTGATACCAAAATCTTTATTTGAAACGGTACTGATATCAATAATGATATTGATAATGATATTGGATATCAATAACAACAAATACCTATACTGATGCCAAAACCGATAACTAAAACAATAACAAAAATGATAACGAAAACAACATTGTTGTTAATAACGATAACGGAAATGACATTTTTTAATAACGAAAGTGACATTTTTGAATAACGAAAAACAAAAACAAAAATTGCATGGGGGCCTTGTGCACACCCCTAGTGTAAACGTTTATCCTTCTGATTTGCATTTAAGGGGAACCAAATCAGACAACATTGGACAATATAGAGGAATATTCAGATGGTTTATTTTGCGTGATTATCAAATAAAGTCGCCAAGAGAACTCACCAATTGCACAAATGAATTCTCCAATTATAGATATACAAGCAATCAAAACAAATATTCTTAAAAGCAATGATTTTGCTATCTGGTAAATGTTATCTGGTTGTGGTCTAAAAACTACACTTGGCCTTCTATTCATTCCTTAATGAGCTCAGTTATAGTTACCCTCCATTCAGTGAGACCAGCTCCTGGATGGATATGGAAGTTGATCAGGTCTGCACCACAAAATAGAAAGGAGAGAGAGAAAGATGGAGACGCAGAAGAGAGACTCTCCCCTCTTTACCGTGGGTTTTTAAAATATTTCAACTCTCTTCCCCATTCCACCCAAGATATTACTTGCTCCAATAAAATAAAATCAATCCTAATCAATAATAAGGCTAAGTTGAACTGACGCACATACATACATCAATGGAAATTGTTATGACGTTGCTACAATTGGTGGTTATTCTTGTTTGGGATCAAAAAGATCTTGTAAGGTGATGGTCCAGGTCACCCATTCTAACTCACCCTGATTATCATGCCAGATGGTACTGTTAGGCTATTCCCCGCACCCTCATGGCAGAGGCTCCTCAGGCGGGAACCACAGGCCCGCCAGACAGCTGCTACCCCAATCTCTCCCCCACAGCTGCCCCCCCCCTTGGCACTGCCGGATGCACCTGGAACTTCAGGGGACTTCCCCTCAGCGTCACGGCAGCCGCAGGAGCCGGGAAAGCCTTCCCTGACGCCGCAGAATGCGGGGGCGGGGCCAGCACCGTTGCGCCACTCTCGACGCCTGCAGGGGCGCCAGGGGGGCGTGGCAGGCACTATAAACACCGCCGCTGCAAGCAGCACAGCGCCGGTGATCAGAGAAACTGGCTCGTGTTTCCTTGTACCCTCCTTGTTGCCTCTTCAATTAACCCTTCCCTTTCTCCTTGTGTGGCAGAGCAACGACTAAGCGGAGTGCTGTCTTCTGAGCAATTGGTGAGTCTGTGGCCCTGTGTATTTCCCTTGGTGTGCGTGTAGAGTTGGAGAAAGTGCTTGAGCGAGTGTTTGTTCCCCCTCCTCCTCCGGGGCTCCACCTGTCCCTCCTCAGTGTGCTAGACCCCTTCCCCTTTCTCCCGTGGTCCTGGGCCCTTGAACCCTCCAAACCTCACTGTTGGCACCAGGTGTCCCTCTCCCCTGTAGTGTGCGTGGTGCGTATAAGGTGGTTGAACGGTGAGGCAGGGCATTCCAGTACTATCTGTTCGGTGCCCTATGATAAGGGCCTAATCTCTTATAGGAGTTCAAGGCCAAAACACTATCCTGACGGGCACCTTAATCCAACCCTTCCATTTGGAGCAGTGGTCTGAGTCACCCGTGTCTCACGCCACCTATTCCCGAGTGCTTCCTGTTCCTGGTTCCTCCATCCTCGTGTTCCCTGTGACTACCCCTCCCCCCCCCGACAGGTACCAGGTTCTCTAATTTTATTACTCAACTTCTTCAAACTCCATCCCATTTCTCAATCTATTGCAACCTCAATCCCTGCAACATTCTTCTCCGCTATTTCTCTACATCAACATACTGTATCTTCTCAACCTATTTCAACAAACTAAAATCTTTAAACTAAAATCTAAATAACCAAAACAAAAAACTTCACAGTTTAAAAAAAACTTAAATGCACAAGAGTTTTCTTAAAATACAAAAAACTCCACAAACTCAGTACAATTGCAATTCAACAAACCTTCCACTCCATACATTGCAACAAAACATAAACGCCAAAAAAATAGAAATTATTTCAGAATTTGAGCAATATTTAATATTTTAGGACATCAAAATACATATAAGTCTGTTTCTACAGAACTTCATTCTGTAGAATGAATTGTATAATGTTGTCTACACCTTTTCATTTTCATTTCAACTTTAATTTATACCCCGTCTTTCTCACCAAAGCGACTCAAGGTGGCTTACACAATAAATAAAGCAATAACCAAGTTCCATCCCACACAGGAGAGGCCCAGACAGTCATATAATATATCAATCATCAATAATCATAATACATAATAATCATAATACATCAATCTGGGTTGTATCCCACATCGGGAAACCCAGCACAAAACCCTTCCCTCTAACTCACAGCAACAATTTATTTGCAATACAATATGTTAGCTACCTTCCACCAGTATGAAGTCCCACCTTAGACCCCCTGCTCTCACCAGGGAATACCCAACACTCCTACATTCTGCCTCCTGCTGTCACCAGGAGACAATCACCAACTCCACCAGTCTCTCACCGAGGAGATATGGCAACCCTCTAACTTCTTACTGGTACAACTCCTCATATCTAAACAGCACTTACATTCCCCAGACAGTCCCCCCCCCCCTCTGGCCAACCTTCTGGCCCAGCCGAAGGGCACAATCAAAGGGCAATCCCCTTTGATCGTGCCCCTTCGAACCGCATCCCCCGATACACGCCCCTGGCTGCCCCCAATGTTAAGGGGGGTGGCCTGGAAGACATGGCCCCGCCCCCGCAAGGGTGGGAGGGAAGAGAGGGCAGTTCCAAGGCCTTTTGCTGGCCAAAGTGCAATTCCCCACCCATAGTACCATTTTGTGGTCCCTGCTGACATCACTGCGGTGAGGAGGGATGATCTTCCATGCTCTCCTGACCACCCCATTGCCTCCAAACACCTGGACCCGCTCCAAATGCAACAAACAGTGGGTCCTACAGCAGATCGAACAACAGCAGTGGCTGCAATGGTATCGGTGTCTGTCCGGCAGAAGGGCCCCCGGCACCCTGACTCAGCAAATGACCCCAGCCAACGACCGACACCTTTTAGGTGTCGCCCAAGGGCTGGCGCCCACAAGGCCCCTCCCTGAGAGTTATTACCTGGGACAGGGGAGGGACAAGCAGAGTGACAACAGGCTTCTCCAGTCCAGACAGCCCCAATCCCCCCCAGCACCAAACACAGCTTGCAGCTGGCCACAGGGCCCCGCTCTGGGAGTTATTACCTGGGAAAGGGGAGGGACAAGCAGAGTGACAACAGACTCCTCCAGTCCAGACAGCCCCAATCCCCCCCAGCACCAAACACAGCTTGCAGCTGGCCACAGGGCCCCGCTCTGGGAGTTATTACCTGGGAAAGGGGAGGGACAAGCAGAGTGACAACAGACTCCTCCAGTCCAGACAGCCCCAATCCCCCCCAGCACCAAACACAGCTTGCAGCTGGCCACAGGGCCCCGCTCTGGGAGTTATTACCTGGGAAAGGGGAGGGACAAGCAGAGTGACAACAGACTCCTCCAGTCCAGACAGCCCCAATCCCCCCCAGCACCAAACACAGCTTGCAGCTGACCACAGGGCCCCGCTCTGGGAGTTATT